>JAOEHT020120912.1:0-12506 GCA_025448195.2 Parazoanthus atlanticus
TATTTTAATAAAGTTATTATTATTAATATAATTTAAATATATATATTTAAATATTATTTTTATGGTGTCGTGAGCTAAACGTTGTGCGCGTTTAAATAATAATAATAATAATAATAATAATAATAATAATAATAATAAGATTTTTAAATTATAGACATTAATTATATAGTTTTATTTAAAAAATAATAATAATAATAATAAACTTTCAGTTTACATAGCGCCATTTCCACAGGCTCAACGGCTCTTTACAAAACATCAGAATTAACTTAAATTAACTTAAAAGAAGAACCTAAGGTTTGGAAAGATAAAATTACATCAAGTGGTGAAATAGCTACTTAATAAACCATGTGGAAAAATATAATATTACTTAATTTTACTTATTTATACTACATACAGTATTATTTGCTTTAAAAGTAATCATGTAGATAAAATAGGTAAAACTGAAAAAGAACCTGAAGTTCGGAAAGATAAATTACATAAGTGATAAAATAGCTATTCAAATAACAACATACGGGTTGTTTAATGTTGCTGAGCAACCTTTTGTGTTTCGAGTAAATTGTGCTTTGATTGAGCAAGTTATTTTGCTAGATTTATCATGAGCTGCTTGCATAATTTAACAGTTATGTGGTTTAGAGTTCTAGTTTGTCAATAATAAAGACGTTCTATTCTTAGATACTTGTGATCATATTGATTATACAATATCTCAAAATTATTGGTATGCCAAATCTTGTTGTTTGTACAACTTTCAAGCATCAATGTCACTAATTCTTGGTGTTTTGTAATGTCTTTAATGTATTCGTTACAATGATTTTAGTTTATTATATAAATCCTTGGTACGGCTTTTAAATACAGGTTGCATGTATTTCCGAGACAAAAAATACTGTGATTTGTTTCGATATTCTTCAGTATGTACCTGAATATAGTTTTGGGAAAACTCTGACAAAAACGACTTGTATAAAATGGCTTTTTGGTTAGGGATATCTGATAGCATTTGACCAAGTTTTGTGTCCCAAGGATGAGGAATTTGAAAAAAAATTCTGAAAATGTTAAATGCCCCACAATCTGCTGCCCCCTCCCCCTTCTCCCCGCCCGTCGGGTTAACGGCATTGATAGGTCCACAAAACAGTGAAGTGTGTGACAACTTTTGACGACTGATCATAGCTTTTTTAAATAAACTTTAGTAAACTGTGCTATTTTTGCAAACCCATCGTCTCCAACAAATCTCTCACAAAAAATAAAATAGATTTTGATTCCTAATTCTAAGAGGATGTTTAAAAAGTAAGCATTTAAAGGATCCATGGATTGACGGATTGTGCCCGGCTGGTAAAGGATAGCAATACGCTCCAAGTTGGTAGTGTTTTGTTTTTATAAAATATACACTTATAAATTAAGGGTTTCAAATAAGGAAAAATCCAAGCTTTGCATTTTGAAGTAAGGCCACACCAATATTATTTCTTATTTTACAAACAAAGAGATAAACGACTTTCTGGTTCAATAAACGAAATGTTTCTTAACTGAAAATTACTTATGCATATCTTTTTTTAACAATTTCTTATACTGTAGTTTGTACTGGTTTCTCATGCAGACACACTGGAAAAAGAATAAATCAACTTTCTAAGTTCATGCCCAAAGTTTTTATTTAAAATAGCACTTCATGCATAGCCTTTTGTTTTGATAAAAACCTTGTGACAACCTTGTTTTACCGTCTCCGGTCCTCAATATTAACGAGAAAAAACAAGAAATAAATAGGGTGTTGGCCTAAGAAAAATACAGTATAATAAAAATATCCCCATGTCTACCTACTTTTTCATGTTCAAAAATATACATTATCAGTTACGTCTCCCTCCGACTCGAGCTCAAAGAAAATTTGCATAGATATTACATATATCTGTTTAAGAACTGATATTATCATGTTCAGCTAATAGTCATTTGCTAAATCAAAAGTTGATTATTGTGGTAGTTCGCTTGGGTCAATGAACAGTTTATTGTAGTAAATGTCCCGCAATACCCTGTCTCGTATATCTTGTAATAAAAGCTCCCGCTTTAACGCTTCTGGCTTCCAAGACAAATATCCAGCTCAGTGACAAACGACTCTGTCAAGAGTGACTCTTTGAAGAGTCTTGGACTCGCGAGCCTTTTATAATGGCTTATTATCAATCACATGCTGTCATTTCGCAGTTTCTTCCGTGTTCCATTCAGTTTCCGAGTGCTTTTTCTTGTTCTTTTGAACGCAGTCGAGCACCGCCCCAATTAGACAAGCGCCCCTCAAGCCGCTTGGCGTTTCAGCACAGCCGGATGCAAAATATATTTTGCGCCTCATAATTTTCTCATATTTTTCTCCTCAAGTTTAAGTGCATAATGCTTGGTTCCGGTGACAGTTTTGTCCTAGTTTCCGAGTCCTTCCATTGTGTTATAAATAAGCATATAAAGGATATAAAGAAGAAATCACGGGTTTCCCGTTATTACTGGATCAGGTGTAGCTAACTCGGTTGTGCACAGGTCACTTCGGACTGTGTGTGTGTGTGTGTGTGTTTGTGTTTTTGTTTGTTTATTTATTTATTTGTGTGTGTGTGTGTGTGTGTGTTTGCGTTTGTGCGTGTGCGTGTGCGTGTATGTGTGTGCGCGCGTGCGTGTTTGTTTACATGCATGTGCGTGTCATGGTGTGTGAGTGGGTGCAACTCTTTTTTAAAAGCATATTTCATAACAAAGTTACCCAGCCGGGGAAGCTTTGACAGGAGAAAAAAGGAACGTACCTATAGCTATATGTCGCAATTTATCTGAGGGCTTTATTTTTTCCATCTAATGTATATGTTCTTGACGGTTATTTCGATGCACATTATTATAGTTCACGGTACTGTTTTGAAATTATCCTCCGCACGTATCTGTCTCATGCCTTCACAGGCAGCACAAGCTGATGGTTAGGGCAAAGGAATAGATAAAGCTTCTGTTTTACCTGAGCTGCCGAGTTCTTCCTTGTCACTTGTGTATTAACATTCTGAGGCAGTTTAGAAACGATTTAGAGGTGATTTTCCCTTTAGAGCCAGTAAGAAGAAGGACTGCTATGTAGCAAAAACTTGCTTTAACTCGTCCGTTAACTCGCAAGGGCACAGGCGTCAACTTTCCCTTAACTTGTCTTATCTCGCCTAAAGTCGCAGGACAGCTGCGTTCCAAATTTCCTTAACTCGCCGTATCTTGCCATAATTCGCCTTATATTATGTTAGTTGCCTAAAGTCGCAGGACAGCCCGCTCCAAATTTCCTTAACTCGCCTTATCTTACCATAACTCGCGACGAGTTAAGGCGAGTTTCTGTCCCAGAAAAGGCCTGAGAAGATGGGAATGTCCAAGCATGAGTAGAAGGAATCAACAACTGAGGTAAAGAAGATTTATTTGTGTTAATTGCACCAAATATGAGCGATTGCTGGACTGAAACGATATCAGTTTATTCCCAAACAAAGTCTTATGAAACAAGTTCAACCTCTACCTTATTAGAATTTAATATTATAGTAACTGTCAGCTTGAGCTGCCAGTTATACGAATCGAAGACCTAATGTTTCGAGACTATGCATGCTATAGAAATTGTAGGGTATTAGAGTTGCACAATTTGGTACTTCTTTTTATTTTATGTGTGAGTGAGAAAGAGCTACCACTCAACTCGTTTTGTTCAAGCAAATTCCATATAGCTCCATAGGGGATGTATAAAAATGCATTTGTGCCACAGATGATTTTACAAAATGGCCCTCATTCAACTCTTCAAGACCTCAGTTTTGCCGCTTCTCTCCTCTGACATTGTTTGATTTACTGATCAGAAACAGAAAAAAACTACAAGCACACACTGCTGATAAACTTTCTCTCAAGCTGTCTTGATAGTTGCCAAATTTCCTGAATCAAATATGTAATATCTCTATAAAATTAACAAGTTTCACCCTCTGCTTCCCACACACCTATCACACAAGACAATTAAGGAGTCCCTTCGGAAAAATCATCTTTATTGGGTATATACGGACTACGGTTGGAGGTCACTACAAGAACATAGTTGAGCGTTTAACGTATTGTATTACTAACAATGTATTTTTAAAAAATATAACACAGCACAGCATACATTGTTTTACTTCCAAATTGAAAGAGGACAAAGCTAGTCTTGATTAGCCATTTTAAAATGAACAATGCCAACATTTGGCATGCATGAATAACGTACCAACACCGTAAATTAGATAGATAAAGGACATCGAAAACGTTTTATGCAATTGCTTTAAGGGGTCATCCCTTTTTTATGATTATCACGAGCGAACAAACGTAGATTTTTACCGATTCCCTGCTCTCTCCTTCTCAAAACGTACAAACTAAAATAGTAAAAATGATGATTTCACTGCCGTTTTAAAAAAAAGGCTATTATAAGAAACAATTCATTTAAAAACTAGGCAACCTTCTATTGTTCTGCGGCATTTCTCTTTTCGTACATTAGAATGTTTAGATTTTTCTACTGAGAATACATCAACCTATACACACATGTTTCTGAAATAAGAGGTAATAAGACTTTATTCCAAAGGGACGTTTCTTTTGTGCTACAAGATTTCATCCAAACGTGAGACTACAAAACAATAACTAAGAAAGGTTTCGATTTTTCTATGTTCCCCACATGGAATTCTTGTTACATCAAATCTCAGAAGAGTCTTAACTAAAAAAGAATGAACTAGTGAACTAGAGTTAAATAAGTGTGCCAGCTGGTTAAGTTATAGTAGATTTTGGTGTTTTAGCCAATGAGGTGAACGGTTTCAACAATATCGCGATCAGCACCTTTCTACATTCCTTGCCGTTGGCCTGCCCAGTTCTTACTCGGACCATTACTTATTAACAATGACAAGTACTTTCTGCATCATATATACTTCTTGACCACGTTTCACATCATTTTGCTGACGCAGCATTAGCGAACAGAAACCCCTGTATGCACAAACGCTCAGTAAGCGTTTTCTGGGCGTGAGTAAACAATATTTCTTGTTGAAGCATCATTCTAAAATCCATACTGCTGAAATAGTATTATCATCATTTTTATTATTTTGAAAAGCGTACACGCCCCTTAACCCCCTCCCACAATCTACTCTTTGTACGAAAATGATGGGAAAAAAAGGATGACCCCTAGAGCAGATAATTATAAATCAATAAAAAAAACAGTTGGGAAGCTTAGAACAAGACAACATATGGATTAAAATCCGCGGTCGAGATTCTCTAAGATCAGAAATGAATGCGACCTTTTACTATTCAACGTGTCCCTGTTCAGGTTATTAAAGAGAGCTTGTTTGACAACGGTCGTATTCAAAAAGATATTCATATCTATTGCTACACTTTTTGCGATTAGACAATGGATTGTGGTGGAGGTGTGGCTATCTGAAAGCGTCCCAAAAACGCTAACGCAATGTGTCGGCAACTTTCACAACTGTGGTGAAACTATGACACAAAGATATTCATATCTATTGCTACACTTTTTGCGATTAGACAATGGGTTGTGGTGGAGGTGTGGCTCTCTGAAAGCGTCCCAAAAAGGCTAACGCAATGTGTCGGCAACTTTCACAATTGTGGTGAAACTATGACACAAAAGCAATTGTTAACGTTTAAATAAAATTCCGTTTAGTCACGTTTTGATATAGGGAATAATCCATGCACTAAAGGTATGCAAAACGGTTTCGGTCAGAATAAAGAAAACTGTGAAACATCTTGGGAGCGCGGAGCATGCACTTTGTACTTGTTGTTATACAAATCGATTTTGTGGAGTACCTTCGCCACGGTGCATGCAGTCATTAAACAGTAAATCCTTTGTTCTGGAGATCTATGTGAAATCCAGTCGAAGAGGCAGTACTAGTTGTAACTGTTTATATATTTATTTATTTCGTTAAGAAATGTTTTCATGCAGTTGGTGTTTCTTTTTCATGCAGTGACTTTTTCTTAAGACCGAATATATTTCGTTCGCTGAAGGGCTCAAAACGCCAAAGCACCCGTTCATCAAATTACAGTTGATAAAGGACTTTAAGCCCAGCTATTTTTCAAAACAATTTCGATTGAAAGAAGTTCTTTTTCTTTTTAGGACATCTAATCAGTACGGATGATTTTTCATTCTGAGAATGGCTTGTCCTGTGTTTTGTCAATTTTACAAACTCGCAGCATGGAAGCCGTGTTCTATTTGTTCCACCAAATTCGCTGAGCACCGAGCAAATTCCAAAACAACTTTTAATTGAACTCGAGTATCACAGGCCTGTCTTCGTTAATAATACTTGTTAAATATTTTGTCAAACATACATGCGTAAGCAAACTTCTTTGGGCTTGGAAAAACTTTGACAAACAATTCCAACGGAATTCGGGACTTGAGAACAGATATTTCGTCAATGTAACACTGTCATCTCGAGTGGCTTTTATTTGTGGCGTTGGATCCAAAGCGGGGCTGTAACATGTGTGGCGTAAAATTTCAGAAACATACGCATTTCATTTGAACAACACAAGTTAGCACTACTACTGAAGCCAAACACTGGTTTATTCTGGAAGTGCGAAACGGTACACTTGGCGTGATTACTCGATCACTGGCCGAGCGAATACATGTGGTATAAAATAAGTGCAGTTTATTTGACTGAACTCCTGCTCGTTTCAATTGCACTGTACTAGAAGTATAGTCTCGTGGATTCTTTTGTTAAGATGGCACCAATGTGGGCATTCCATTTGGGGTTGTCACTGACGACGAGGCCCAGAATACTCAGGATTTTTCCGGTTGTCTTCTTCTAACTTTCTTGCCTTCAACTTGTAATATAGTTATCATCAAAATACTAGGTAACCTACAGAGTTTTTCTTTAGTCTGCGGACAAGAGGTACTTTCCCTGGAAACTGAGGAATACAGCAGAAGCTATTTTAAAACTATTTAAAGAATACAGAAAAGGCTGACTTTATGGAGTGGAAAAAGAGGTATAACCAGCGGGGAAAGGTGGTACAATTTACCGGTGTACTTGCCTCAAGAAAAACACTGAACCAAGCAGGATAAAATTTAGTTTAAAGTATCCAGGTCATCAACAAACTAGTTAGTTTGAAAATAATTTGACACGTGTATTTTGTCACTGCCAGCATTGGATGGTATGATTGGAATTCTGGAATTCATTCCATGACGCACAAAAGGTTTCCTTTTTTAACTTTCTCGCCTTCACCTTGTAATATAGTTATCATCAAAATCCTAAGCAATTACAGAGTTTTCAGTTCTTTAGTCTGCAGACAAAAGGTACTTTCCCTGGAAAAGTTGGTACAGCAGAAGGTATTACTATTAAAAGAATAAAAGAAGGCTGACTTTGTGGAGTGGGGAAAGAGGTAGAACCAGTGGAGAAAGGCGGTGCATTTTACCGGTGTACTTGCCTCAAGAAAAACACTGAACCAAGCAGAATAAAGTTTAGTATAAAGTATCCAGGTCATCAACAAACTAGCTGGTTTGAAACTTGGAGTCTTAAACTGACGGCTGCGTGGTCTTCCAATGCAATTGCGCAATTTGACACGTGTATTTTGCACTTCGTATTTTGTCACTGTCAGTTATGGATGGTATGATTGGAATTCTGGAATTCATTCCACTACGTATAAAAGGTCTCTTTTTGTGCTTGTTTTTGGAAATCCTGTAATGTTAATCACAACTACATCGAGCGAACTTCAGCAGTAACTGACTCGCTTAAACTTGTTTGATGGGATTGCGTACAGGAAAAAGATCGGACTCTCCTTCTTTTGAAACGGAACTTTTACACAATACAAACAACACATCAAATTCAATTTTAGAAATGAATACAATACAATACATACAATACAAAACCATCCGACACAGTATAGTATACAGTAAAAACCCGCATATAAGAACCTATATTTTAAGAACCTGTGGGGCTAAGATTTTCCATTTAGATCCCTTTGCATAAGTACATGTTTTAGGCTAAAATTTCAAAGCAGGTTCTTATTTTATCAAATAGAATCAAGACTAAAAATTCGTAAATCAAAGAAAATAAGCTCTACAAAGTAATGAAATGAGCCAGGACCCTGGCAATGTCATTCAGAAATAGCTCTAAAGACCTGTATAGAACCATGATAAATAGTACAACAAATAACTGTGTCTCTTCAGTGAAAATACTACATGGCAATGTCATTTAAGCATAGAGTTTTCTACCAAAAACGAGTAGCTTTCTAAAAAGAAAATAACCCGTTTGAGAATCTAAATAGCCTAATTTCACAGAAAACACCATTTATGTAAGAACTTTTTTAGGCAAACTTGGAAAAATCTATAGGTTCTTATACGCGGGTTTTTACTGTAATATCGCTTTGTTTCAGTCACCTTGGCGGCTTTGAGTGGCAATTTTACTGAGATATAACAGCTTTGACTGAACCAAAATGTCAGGGTTTGGTATTCATGTGTGAACTTCATATTGTGAAATATTAAATAACGCGAACTGTCTCAATTTGATTATATTTGTATTTTTTTCAAATTTTTCAACTGGTAATAGGTTAACAGTAGTAAAGATTTAGGAAACCAAAATGGTAGAAGTCTGTTTGATAAAAGGACAAAGTTTCGTTGGGTCATGGAATTAAGCGCATCTCTCACTCTATAGAGATGTAGCTATAAATTTAGTGACATTTCAAAGCGTGCACACCAAAGTGCCAAAAGGGCGGCTATCGCAATGGGTCGGAATGTATTAATGACGTAATAATGCAGTAGTATCGGAAAGATGGCGGAGGAAAAATTAAGAAACTCATCATAAACGTCTTTGTAGTCGTCTTGCGTAACAGGTTATAGTGCGTCCATGACACAGGCAGCTAGTTTGAATCAAACAGTTTGGGCGTAAACAATTCGTTTTAGTCTTGTCTTTGCAAAGAGGTGACTTTTGCAGCAGCGATATGGATGTCTGTATGGGTGTGGCCACTGTATTGTGAAACATTTTAAACAGCTGGGAATATAATGCTACGACTAATTAACCGTAATGCATAAATTGGTCAACAGAAGTATTTAGGAAGAGGTTTGTTTCTTTGTAATCTCGGAATTTTTTCTGAATACAACTGATTTTCTTATACATGACAGAAGCAAACATTACGAAACTCACTAGTAGTCGTGTTGCGTAACAATTTATAGTGTGTCCGTTACATGTACACTCAGTTAGTTTGAACCAAACATTTTGGGGTAAACAATTCCTTCTTGTCTTGTCGTTACAAAGAGTTAACTTTTTCAGCCCGACGCCTGGGTATGACCATTGTGTTGTGCAATATTTTAAGAAAAGCAGTTGAGAATAATACACTGTAAAACGACTGTAACTGTTCACATATAATTGGTCTACAAAAGCATTATATAAGAGATTTCTTTGTAATCTTGGGATTTTACTAAATATATTTTCGCACACAGCAGTGAAAATAGCAAAATCGCTGATCGGAACTTTGAATCATCTTCCGGCATCCTTGAGAAACAACTTTGATTAACTCGACTACTCTTCCGTATTTGTTTTTGTTAAATAAATAATAGAATTGTGGTTGAGTTTGTTTTCCTGTTTTCTTACAAGAAAAACAAGTTTTGAATTTGAGTCAATTGAATCCGGATTGATTCGACTATGGATGTTGGACTATAGATGGCGAATTTCGAACTTTGGTCTTTGGACTGACTGAGTTTAAACGGAAACAGTGGTTCCTTTTATTTTTCAGAATCAGCATCATAATCATTTTTTATTGTCGTAACCGTGTAAAGTTACGGCTCCACAACAATATTTGTTCCACAAACACATAATTGATTGATTTTCATAGACATGCATGGGTACTCTAATCTGTGCGATTTTTATGTCTCCTGGAAGATAAAATATAGTCTGCGGGAGGATACAGTTGGGAGTCATTGCATTTGTTATCGCAGACCACGTGCTCATGGTTCACCTTTTGGTACTTAGAATACAAAAGTACGGTGGAATGTAAAAACTCTGTCAAAAGAACAAATATCTGAAATCAATCATAAGAAATCTAGCAGGTCCTCTAAAACTTCTTGAAATCACTTTCATTTTGGCAGCAACAGATTTTATACGTTTACGAAGTGACTGAAGCGGAAATTTTATCGGAATCATGCCTTTTGTCGCATGTCACGTACAAGGAACATCAAAGCGATAGTACGTGCAGATTGTCTCGTGCAAATCCATGAATTAGTTATTTAGAATGCATCGAACCATGATTGATGATAGAAGCGAGAGATCAATGTTCAATTTTCATTGGGTAGGAAAATAGAGCAGAACAAAAGTTTAATTTCCAAAATCAACCAAAACGAATTAGCAGATCCGCAACAAGTCCTCCTTCAGAATCAAAATGTGAATTCAACTACTATTCAAAATACGGACCCGCCCCACAACGGAAACACACTTTAAAGTTTTTGCTTCATCTCTTCTAGCCACGTTTTCTCTCATTTCCAAAATTTCCCATTTGAAGCTTTGGATCTGAGTCTATACAGCTTCGCCATGAGCGGCTTGTCGACACAAAATATATTCTGAGGTTGAAAAAGAGCTTGCCACCGCGTTCTTGCAGTCGTTAAAGAAACAGCTACCAATTTGATTGCTGTAAGGCGTATCAAAAAGCAATATGCCCCGTCCACTCACTACTGTGAACAAGTGTTCAACAAGACCCAAATTCAGTTTTCTGATCCTTAGTTGGAAATGCATATAATTCACGACTTTATCTATCAAACAGAGTAGAGTAACAGGATTAGGAACAGCTGGGAGGAGGTTAGATGATTTCAATATAAGTCCATATGGTTTCTTGTCAAGTACTTTTTACATCGTGCTCTATATAAATAGAAACCCGAGTCTCTTTCAGATAGTAACCTGTGTAAATTGAGTCCAAAGAATCAGTTATGCATGGTCTTCTGCGGACCACGCCGAAACTTTGACTATTTTAGAAGCACTGACCAAATCAAAAAAGGTTCAACATACGTATTTGCATAATCTATATTTACCCTTGTGTCTCGTGCTTCAATTACCATAAAAAGAAATATTGATCGAAACACCGCTAATTCACATATCTCACTAACGTATAATTACACGAGTCTCCTTCAGTGCCAGTCACCTAGCTAGATAACTTTTAAAAAAACAGCACTTCAAATCCAGCTTTGAGAAAGAAGCTACGTGACTTGCAATCGGGTCAAGCAACGCATTTTAAGTAAACCTATTTTCGATTACGAAACAAGCTGACAATGTGGCACAAGCCAAGCCACGCGCCATGCCGCTCTCACGATATCGATCCAAAAGGGCCAATATATTTGACAACATTTGCTTCGGATAACAGCCTCTAAAACGTGATGGTGAACTTGTTGAGTAAAACTGACGTGAGAGACTGACATGAATAACCTTCATTAATGAAGTGTACCCCGTTTAACCTTCTGGGCACGGTTACTTAGAGTCAACAGTGTATTACTGAAACAGTCCAAGGAAACTTAGTTCAGTAAGGACTAAGGCAGTTACCTTAACTCGAAATGACAGTCCAAATCAGTTTCTCAAGAACTAAATCAAATCATGGCCATGGGTTAAAATTTTACCTTTGGGTATATAGCGCTAATCTACTTTTGAACAACCGGCCGAGGGTGCAGCTATTCAAAGGTGGATTCATTTTACGATACATGTAACCCAAGGTAAGGACTGTAAGGCAAAACTTTAGACTAGTTTCTTCTATCTACGAAAACGTTTCAATTGGTACTTTTAAGTAAAAATAGTATCGTTGAAACATTCTTCGAAATCTCGGTTCCTTAAACCCAAAATGATCGACCTCCAAATCAGATTAGGACGGTTTAATCTTGCAAATGCTCGAAGAACTGAAAATTTGTGCTGCAAATTTACACAAACTGGTCGAATGATGTCTCCTAGATTATGAGGCAGCGGGTAAATTTACCGTTGGGGTCTGACTCAAGCAGGCTAAGTTACTATCTCTGTATTCTTGAGTTTGGAGGTAATTTGAAAGGAAACAAATCAAGCTTTGTGGAGGTTGTGGACCTGCTTGGAGTCTTTTATATAGCTGTATTTACAGCCAGACCCCATGCAAAATTTCTCAACATTTTTGCCCACGTATGCACTGGGGGTGCTTGATTGAAAAGCTTGTTCTGTGAGGTGTCTCTTGTAAATAGACCTTAATCTTTATCACGATTTGTATGTAATTCGAAAACTTGAAGTTAGTTTTCTTAAAAGGCCAGAAATGGAAAGAGCAAGTCGAATATAGTAAGCAGCAAAAATGTGGGAGAATTATCACTGGTGAAGCTTTTAAGCACAGAAATTTTAACAGAGAATCTATGGTGAATTTCGCGTGGACGTGCAAACTTGCATGTCCAAGTAAATTCACCATACATTCTCTGTAATTTATATTCTAGTTCAAAAGTCTGCCAATGTCGCATTTTTATTGTACCGTATTTATTCGAATAAGCGCCCCGGGCGCTTATTTAATTTTTGGACTTTTAGAGTGGGCGCTTATTCGAGGTGGGCGCTTATTCGAGGCTGGGCGCTTAT
>JAOEHT020121000.1:0-12505 GCA_025448195.2 Parazoanthus atlanticus
GGCGAGCACCGCGGCCGCACGCCACTCGCTTTCCCGCTCTTTTGGTGTTTGGCGGGAGTTTTGTGACGATCGTCTCCATTAAAATTTTACAAACTCGACTCGTGTCACACAATTTGAGCTGCTTTTCATCGAGTCAGTTTAGTCTTTATATTGTTGCGTTGTTAGTTAAGAATAGACCTTCACCAATGTGTTATGGAATATTATCAATCTCAGGAGCTTTCCCACAGGTAAGAGAATCGATGGCCTTGCTGAGTTCTTCCACTGCTGGCAGCATATCAAGTTCTTCCATGATTTGCATGTCGAAAACAACTTCCAAAGCGGTACTCGACATCACAGTTTGGGTGATAGTTATTCGGGTTTTTTTTATAGTTCTGATGCCTGCTTGCATTTTCTTATCGTATTTGAAAATAATTTGGCAAAGTGACCGTCGGAAAAGGCGACCCAAAACATTCCAAGAAACATATGGCTGTTTTTCTTGCACAATTATGAAACCCTACTCCTAAACATACTCGCTGGTTGATCATCAAATGGTCAGAGATAAACGCACCTAGACATTGCCAAAATTTCGATGTGAAGCAAGGCAAAAATCGGGCTTCCGAAGGTACCCCCTGGGGAAGACAAAGGAAAGAGAATTGAACAAAATAAAGCTATTCTAACAATAGAGCACCAAGTTATAATTGTATGCAAAATACGAGCCAAATCCGTGACCTCTGCTGTACCGCCTCCTGCATGGTTCTGCACGGTTTTTTCGTGGACAGCCTCTTATTAGGCAACATGTTACATCTTACATCCGGGTATTCGAATCAGCATATTGAGAACCATACTCAGAAGATCTTCTACATAGTTTCGAAGGTTGTGGCGAAGTTTTGATCAAATCTTCAAAACTTAAGTAACATTTTCAAAACTCATTTTAAAATGTTCCTAATGGCTGGGGGGGGGGGTTCACAACGTTAACGCGCCACAGTCTCAAACAAATTATATATTTGCACAGGTTTAAAAACTCCCAGAATAAAAAAATGATCAAAGAGATAATAAAGACCAAATACTTCCTTTTCTAAATATCAAAATAAGGAGTTCAAAAGATAAAGTATTTATGAGTTCCAACCCCTTTTTTCCCCTCCAGACAAACTCAGACAAAAACAAGAGACGACTTCAGACAATTACAGCAAGCAGTTAAAGATTTAACTCAAATTTTTGAGGTTTACATATGTGATTTGAAATCTACAACGAAGATCTTGTGGTTTTGGTTCTCACATGACTTCCTTTGATTGTATGTGCAGTGGTTCTAAGTTTTGTACCTTTAACAAAGAACCACGAAAAACGAGCAGAAATTGTGCTAGTTGACGATAACTCAAAATCACCGACTGATTCACCTGGTTTCTGATGCACGAGTTCCAAATGAAAATTCTCTACAGTCTACACTGAGGCTGGATTATAATGTCTCTCCAATGCTCATGCAATGTTGGCAAAGGTATTGACATGTCTTGGTTTCACACTGCTGAGTATGGTGGGAACTTGCACATTTTCCCCTCACAAATAACTTCGTCATCTGTTAAGATTTTCTCATGCGTCTCCGTGTACGTCGAAACAGATAACCTCGTCGCCAAATTGTTGTATATTAATGGAATAGAGCAACACCCAAACATGAAAACCACTTTATTGCAATTTTTATTACAATTCATTATGGGTAACTCAATATATTACAATGACCACCAAGATTGATTACGTCTGAAGTCGTAAGACATACAAAATCATCCAAGATCAGAGCTAGTCGAAACCGATTTTGCTACAAGCTAGTAAGAGTGACCCAAACACACGTGAGAACACGCAATACCGAAATCAAAGTGCACTTTCTTAAATGCGCGCTTCTTTTCAAGACAGTTCTATTATTATTAACTCATCAACTTACAATTTTTCTATCTCCACGCACTAGTTTTGGGACTGCCTCTCAAACCTCGCTGCATCGATTCACTTAAACATTTGGTTCAGTTAAAAGACAAGAATATATGTTTCGTCAAGTTCAACAAGAATTATCAGCTGAAAACGTTGCAACTGTTCTTTTTTTGCTTCTCGTATGTTTTATAAGAAATATAACTATGTAGCGCAAGCTGCAAATACTCAGTATCAGACAAGTTATATGGTCTTCTCCGCCGCCTAGCCAGCTCAGGAAGACAATGAAAGAGACGTGATAGATTGTATCGTTTGCCCAATTATAGTTGCGATCAACGGTTAAATCGCGGTTATTTGGTTTGCGAAGAAGGAATTCAAACAGCACTAACATATATATTCGTCGGGCTAGTGGCTCTGCCGCTGTATATAGCACGTTGTGTCTGCCGGTTGAAGTCCGCTTCAACGAGTTTCGCTTATAATACCTTTAGCGGCGCGTCTTACTTAATTATTTCTTGTCTTTATTAGCGCAGAGAGATACATAACATTTCAAGATTGTTACTTCTGCGAAGTTGTTCAGAGCCGTAGCAGTTGCCTAGGTACTTTCACTTATCTATTCCAGAAGATACACAGAGCGTTTGTACCTTTTACTTGGATAGTTGATTTGTTGATGGTACCGCTGGGAACTGCGGAAGTTATCTTCCATCTTTACTGCTACATGTGCCTTTTCACAGAGCCCAGGAAACAACGCCGCTCAATGGGTGCGAATGCAGACGCCTCGACTTGGACAACATGAAAATGAGCAATGCAACAGTCCCAACGTATGGCAAGCAATGTCTCTCCCTCAAGAGAGTTTCAAGCAATAAAAGCTATAATTTTTTGTGGGCAGTTTTTTACTTTGTTATATTCCAGCCTACATCATTTTCTTTCTTCCTTCAGTTGTTTACAAAAACTTCTATATATGATGTCTGTGTTTATCTATATTGAACGGAGCATTTCTTTGCTGTTTTCCAATTGCCTTTCAAACCCGTTGGTGTACTGTTGTCATGTCACAGAAGTAATCTTCCACAGAAATCATTAACTTGCTCCACAAGACATCCTTGACCCTCCACTACATAAGCCAAATGTCTTTCACCTCTCGGGAGACAATAACTGATGAACCAATCTCTTGTATAAGAAAGCAGTGGTCTCTAGTTGAATCGCGGTAGTAACATATAAATAGAAAGGAATTTCTTTCAAAAAACGTTTTGCTCAATCGTTAGTTTGTTGTAAACTTTAAATGTTGGCTTTAGGTAATACAGTCTTCTTATAAAAAGAGGCTTACAAATGCAAAAATTTAAGAATGTATTTAAGATCACACTTCAGGCTGACACTAAGAAAGGAACGTCTGTTTCTAAAAATGTTGAAAATAGAACGGAGAACCGCGACTAAATATCGTGAGAGAGCAGTGCAATATCACATTTGATGATTTTGGTAAACAGGCGATAGCAATGCATTTGGGTACTTATAAGAACTGAGTTAGCGTTTAGTGTATACAGAAACAAATTGTTCCAAAAAGATACAAAGAACTCTTTAAAGAAGATTTGAGGTTGAGATCCAGAAAAAATTAAGAACTTTCAGTCGAAGCACAAAAAAAAACATGTATTACGAAGCTTTTACCTTGCAAACTAGTACATAACACATTTAACTTCGGTTCACGAACTGTTTGCGTAACTCGACTGTTTGGCAGAAACTGAAATAAGAGTATGGATATGCCATCGCAAACAAGTCATTACGTTCCTTCCGACGGATTGAAATTCGGAAACATTAAGACATTTCTCTTCCGTAAAGCTTATAAAATAAAATTTATTCTGCGCGGCGCATTTGAAAATGTCTACTGCATTTGCGCTAAGAAATAAATATTTTATTGTGCCTAAATAGAAAAAAATATCTCTAACAAACGTATTTATAAATATATATTTTGTATCTAGAATATTTTTTGGGATAACATCACAGCCACTCACAAATCTTGAGCTTAACATACGGAAAATGCAGAAACTGAACTGCAAAAGCCATGATAATCTATAACCATTTTCACCGACTCTCTTGTTCTTAGCCGGTGTAACGTTTTTGTCCTCTCTTCTCTATTTATTTGTTACATAACCAAACGATAGCGAGAAGATTAAGCTTTAATTCACCCTGTATTCTCAAAATAATTTCATAATTCCCGAGCCACTGTACGAAGAAAATCACACAAGTCTGACAAACATAAAATTAATATCATGCTAACTATACAGTCTGTTCACAAGTTCAAAGAAAGGCAATTGCAAGGCAAAATTACAAATAGATGGTTTTTGTTTGCCCTCAATTTTTTATAACAAGTTATTAATCAGTTCAACGTATTCGTTCTATTAAAAAAGTTCTTGTGTACACTACTTGACTCATTCACTGATGATTCAGTTTCGTAGAGTTGACAGCGCGAGGAAAGTGGTGGGAAAAAACATCCTGACCTTTAAGAGCACCGATCAAAAGGAAATAGTAACACCGCTGCTTTAGAAATATTCAACAAAAGCTTTCAAATTATTCACTTAAACGTCCAGCCAAACATCTTGACAACTATATTTTATAAACTTGTTGGATCTCAGGCTAATTAGCTTTTGTAAATAGACATTTATGAAAACTTAATTGGTTATAGCTGAAAATTGTTTTAGGGCGAAAACTTTTCTGTTATGTTCAAATTATTACAGCTGTTTAAAATAGAGCCTTAACAATGAAAATTCAAAAACAATATTAATGCGGAACATTTCAGATAAAACTAATAGGCGAGAAAATTTTTAGAAACATGCCAAATCAGAGAGCGATGACTTACACTTTTGAGAAGATTAGAAACTTTCTTTGACTAATTTCACAGCAACAACGGTACAAACCTATTTGACGGGACATTTTTTTAAGGCAGCACTTTCTCATTATCAAAATAGTTCTGTCCGCTGTCTTGCTTAGCTCAGGATGATAGTCAAAGTATGCTATGTTAGTGCTGCCTTCCCGAATTGTCAAGAATGGCAAATTTGAAAGCAACGGCTACAATTACAGCACACATAACTACACCAGTCTGCGGTCCAACTTAGGAATGAATCAAACCTGCCTTTACAAAGAAACTTATGACTGGAAAAAAGAATATCTTACGGACAGTGTTTGCCTCAGCTTTGCAGCAAATATCATCATTAATTGCATCACTTGTCCAGTTATAATTGTGATCAACGGTTTGGTTATTTGGTCGGTGATCAGAAGTCAAAGTTTGCGAAGAAATAATTCGAACGTTCTCTTGGCGTGTTTAGCACTAACAGATCTGCTTGTCGGACTAGTTGTGCAACCGTTATACATAGCAAGTCGTGTATGCCGCTTGAAGCTCGCATGCGATTCTTGTTACTTGGATGTTTCGTACACTTTCTCCACTTATTTCTTTAACGGCGCATCCTTCTCCCATCTTATTGTTATCTGCTCAGAGAGATACGTTGCAATCCAACAGCCACTGAGGTACAATGAGCTTGTAACCTCTGCGAGGTTGTTCAGAGCCGTGGCAGTTTCATGGACGCTTGCACTCATCCATTCCACAAAAGAGTTGTACAAACCGTTCGTGCCATTGACTTGGATTGTGGATTTGTTGATGGTACTCTTTGGAGCTGCGGGAGCTTTCTTCCTTCTTTACTGCTACATAAGCCTTCTTGTAAAGTCCAGGAAACATCATCGCGCCATAACCGCGTGGAAACCTCGACCTGGGCAGCATGACTCTGACCAGCAACCCGAACTTACGATGACCAACAATGTCTCTCCTTCAGGAGAGTTTAAAGCAATGAAAACCACAGCTTTGATCGTGGGTGGTTTTCTAGTGTTCTTCATGCCTGGCTATATAATTTTCCTCTTTTGGTTGTTAAATAAAAACTTCGATGTGACACATATTATTATTGCTAGTGAGTGGGGCATGACTTTTTTGTTTTTAAATTCCCTTTCAAACCCGCTGGTCTATTGCTGGCGTGTTACAGACATTCGTCAAAAAATCCTCGAGGCTCTGCAAAACATCTTTTGCAGAACTCAAGGAGTGGCTCCACTCAAGATCACTGGCCCCTCCATTTAATACATGAGCTTAATATGCTCGACCTCCCCGGGGACAAAATATAATGAACCAATCTCTTGTGTAGACAGTGGCTTTATAAAGTGAAGAACACAGATTCGTAATGCATGTTCTTGCTCTAAAATTGAAGTAGAGACTGTGGAGCATATGTTGTTTCATGCGACTTTGTTCAAAAATTCTGGTCAGAATACTCTAACTGGTGGGTTTTTTTAAAGATAGATAGAAGGTTTATTATAATTTTAAAATTACAGCTATAAAACTGAATTGCATTGGATAAAACTTTACAATAAAATATATAACTACTTTAATATAAAAAACTAATTGAAATATCTATTTACAGTTGCTATAATAAAGCTATTTTTGAGTCGGTTTGTTTTGCAGCCTGGGACAAGGTATTTATGGCTATTTCTAAGATTGTAGCTGCATGTGTTTGGCTGTGGTAAAAATTTGTGTAGTTTGTGGTGGGGGTCATTGCAGATGTCCTGGAACATTTTGTCTGTTTGGGCCTGTCTGCGATTAAAAAGTGTTTCTAAGTTTGCAAGTTGGTAAGTAGTAAGCGGGAAGATTATTCTCATGGCACCCTTCTGCAAATACTTCAGCTCATCTGACAGGTAGTTGGGAAGTAAGTTATGAAAAACTGGACAGGCATATTCTGTGATGGGACGGAGGCATGTAACATAGAAAGTTACAAGTTCCTTAATTGCAACGTTTGCCCTCTTCAACTGCTTGAGAACGTAGAGCCTTGAGGAGATCTAACCCGTAATTCTGAAACAGTGATACGAATGGCCCATAGTGGAAACTATCTGTTTATTTGTACGCAATATAAATCTTTTAATATTTGCTAGTTTCGAAATGAAAGACCATTTTTCGATCGCATTCTTTAGGTTACATCTTAAACACGATGTTCAGAAAAATACATTGCAAAAAACGAAAATAAATGCAAGAACACAAAGGAAGGTAGAGTATATTGTCCATTACAATTCCAGTGATTGCTGCGGAAGCCTTGTTAGAAGCATTGTATCCAATGTCTCACAGCTTTGATCTCCTTGGTTTAGTTTTACATATCTAGTTTTTTTTTTTCATTTTACTTTCAGCGTTTTCCTACTTTGTCTTGTAAACATTTTATCCTGTAATATATCGCCGCAATGTAAAATGTTCTTGCAATTCAATGTATTGTACCGTATGTAAAGTGTTGTGACAAAATAAAATCAAATATCATAAAAAAATTATCTTGTGTAAATTCACCATTGGTCTGTAGTTGGATCGCAAGGACATGGCAACGTTTCCAATGCAACCCGGCACTCACTGCCCTAAGTCAACACTGTGTTCTGATAGTGAGTGCATTAATACTCATGAGGAATAGGCTGGTGTCTTAGCAGTTTTAACGTCTTCGCTGTCTTTTCCTTTAGATATTCTTTTGCTTCAATATTTATTATAAAAATTTCTATCGTGTATAAGTTTGTTAAAAGAATACTTCCACCCATCTTAAAACAGCAAATGCTGAATACAGAATGGTTTTAATACGCGCGTGTTTTCTCAAAATTATTTTTATTTTTCCGTGCAACTGGGCGATGAAACAAGAAGTCTAAAAAACCCAAATTGAATAACTTAGTTCTTAATTCTCGTTATCAATAGATTACAATTTATTATCATTACAGACAAATTACGTTCATATTATCAAGAACGTTAATTGTTTTTAAAAGTTTTAAAAAACATTTCAGCTGTCTTCTTCATTAAGAAACAGCTGGCGTGTCCCATAAACTTCACTGAAATCAACATCCAGAATATAATAACGAATCAATTGACACGATTGTGTCATTGAAAACTAAAGAGTAATTTTTAGCTCCCAATACCACACCTACAAAAAATACTGGCTTCCGATTGGTTGCTTGACAGTGAATTGTTCCTTAATACCGTGCAGTTAATTCTTAATAGCACATGTGCAAATAAAACTTAAATTTGGCACTGTCATCCGGAAGCTTCATTTACTTGAAAAAATCGGAAATGATCTTGACAAGGAATATGTTATTAATAGTTACTATAGATTACAGTTTTTTCTTTTCCATCTTTGGAGATCAAATTAATGTTTCTTACTTAATCTTACGTTTGGCCTCAATTTTAATTTTGCACGGTCTTTTCAGCATAAACTTTCTTCAGTAAAGGAAACGTTCTCAGAGAGTTAAAACACTTGTATATTGGAATTATGCGTGGTTTGATCAACACGGGTTGATATGGCATATACATGTTATTTTAGGCTATCCCCACTTATTTTTATGTTTACAGTAGTCCGACCGACCCAAAATATTTGAAATTTGCAACAAAAAAAATAGTAGAAACAGTTATTAATGTGTGTAAATAACATGCTGATACAAGTTGATCAAGTAAATCATAATTTTTATACGCAACATGTCCAAGAGAATACATCAGTATCATCGCGATAAAAAAACACTATACGTTAAAATAAAGCGACATATCGTAAATATTATGCACGCAAAAGACTAAATAGCCGATTTTATTTTATTTTATTTTTTTTTACCCGACCGACCGACCCTATATTTTTGCTCGAAAACGACTGTAAATATAAAATGAATAAGTGGGGATGGCCTTATTAAACCACACATTTAGCTTACTCGCTGGCGCAGAAAAAAAAGTTTTTCTTTAAACTAGTCTTTCGATATATTATATGCACGTTCGGAAAGACTTGATAGCGCTAAGTAAATTGGATGAAATATTAGTCCTGAATTTTAAGTGTACTAAATGACAGCAATGAGAAGAAGAAATATCAACATTGCTACTTTAATGGCTTCAGAAATATTATCAGGCTTTCAAAATATTCTTTTGCCATAAATAGTTGAATCTAGTTTCAGCTTTGTGACAGTTATGAAAAGCTGATTGCTTCTAAGCGAAAGCTTTCTCTAATCGGTAAATTTTGTGTTGTCTTCCAATCATTATACGTGTCTTATCACACAGCTTTTGAAAATATAGTCTTGAGGACACGATCTGAGCCGATATAAAAACTTTAATCGCAAAGGAACAAAGTAAGTCTTTAGAACATCTCCAATTAACCAAAACTTCAATTCGTGAGAAAGGAGCTGCAGTTGTTTCATTCACTTAACAACTGTGATATTGGTAAATATCTATAGTAATAGTAATAGTAATAATAATAATAATAACAACAACAACAACAATAATAATAGGTACTATATATATATACAGAAGGCCACCTAAAACTACACTAGTGTTGTTTTTCACTTTCTCAGTTTGAAACTCACTAGTGTATTGCTGTCGTATCGCAGAACTGAGTAAGGTAAAAAAATCCGCCAAGTTCTGTACAACATTGTCCGCAGAAATACAGAAAGTACTCCGGCCACACGATATTACAGAGCTTAATCTGCTCCAACCTCCCGCCCCTGGTGTCAAAATAACCGGTGAGCTCTTTTGCGAATCCGGGTCATGGGAACCAGTTGAATTGCAAAGACATGACAATAATTTTTTGTGAACGCAGCAATAACTTATATAGCATAACGAAATAGCAAAACTGTTTAGCTCTGTTTTCTTAATCCGCAGTATTTGTAAAATTAGATTTAACTGTTAGTACCAAGATCCTTTTATCTAACGAGCACTACAGTGAGGAGGGGGAACGTTGAGGCAAGGGAGCGGGAAAGAAATACTAGCTGTAAGTTTTGTTTAGTAAATTCTACCTTTTTCTTCCCTTCTTTGTTTCGGCACACAAACAATCACAGAAACAGACACAGACACACAGACACACACATGTCGTCAGCCTTATTTACACAGCCTCACCTGTACGTGGGAAACCTTTACAGCCTCGGAGATTTCTTCGGCCATACTCGTGCCTACTTTTTTGAACGCCTTGGCTGGCACGATTATCGCCGATTAGGGTTATTACAGGTGGCCTACACGCTTCATTTGGTGTATCTGATCGCACAACAATATTCTTCCTACTGTGTATGTAAGTGTGTGTTTAAAATCTTCTAAGTACAAGTCTTGGCATGGGTCACCTGGTGCGATTAGCTCTTTAATAGGTAACCCAAACAAAACCATCAATTTATAATAATTTAGGGTTTTTATATTTGTAAATATTATATTTGTAAATATATTAAGATCTGCAATTATGTGAAATAAAGATATTGTTATATCCCATCTAATCAATCATTGTAATGAATTTATTATATTTATCTTGAGCGTACAGTAATTAGATATTGTTGTTGTTGTTGTTGTTGTTGTTGTTGTTGTTGTTGTTGTGTTTGCTGTATTCCAAGACCAAACAGTTGATTTCGCGGCTGCTACTTACTGGTCAATTTAACAAATAACAATGAATTTTGTAGCCGGTCAAAAGTGTGTTATGAACACTTGGCTGCAACCAGACCCGTTTTTGCAGCTACAGGCGTTGAGGAACACAGTCTCTGGGTATACAAGGATGTATTTCAGCAGGGATCTCAAATGAGCGTCTGCGAAAGAGAGTAGCTTATTCTGCGATGTTCAATAATTTTTCAATGAGTAAGCAGTAGGCTTGTTTCAGTGGTTTTAGAGTTATTCTCCTCGCTTTTTACTTTCGTTTCTTCCATTTTCTTCAAGCTACGACACGGGGTGTTCTATCGCGAGTCGTCAATCGAGAATGAAACATGCGTTGAATTATACAGGATTACTTCTAAGCTTAATATATTCGATCGTTTAAAAACGGTCTCAGTATCATTCAAATCTCTTTTATACACTTGGTGTTCCACAAGTGCTTTGTAACCGTACCTAGCCTGTCTCAATACTCGTCCCAGGGCTCATAGGATTTTTACACTCGGACAGAAGGCTTGAGTTCCGAGCACGAAGCGCGAGCGATTCACGCGTTACCGGCCAACTAAATGTTGAATGTAATCCAAGGCCTTAAAACGTATGTTTCACTCTTAATTGACGACTCACGATAAACTCCCAGTGCTGCGAGTTCGTCTCAAACGTGATTTGTTTTATCGAAAAGTTTCCGCCAAAAAAAAAGAAATTTGAATACATACTATCAAAAGAAAACAATAACTGAGCGTTCGACTTAACTAACTGAATTATTTTTGTACCTTTCTTCCTACAAGGATTGTTTTTCTTGCTTAGATAAAGAATTATAAGTTTCCAGGTAGTTTTAGTAACAAAATGAAGATATATATTTTGAGTTGTGGTTGTTTCGCCAACTAGACACGTGTTGCGCCATGTCTCCCCGTTTTGAGGAACCGATTGTCAATATTTATGAGAGAAAACTGAAAAAGAAATCGTTTAAAACTATTAGATAACCAAAGAAACAATGAAATGTGATAGAAGAGGGGTAACAAATCAAAATAAAATGTAGTTTTGAAGTATATAATTCATCAATCTTCCCCCGCCCCTTCCCTCCTTTGAAAGTAAAAGCGTCTTTCATCGTCCCTTGCAAATTTTTTGATTTTTATTTCCCCTTATAATTTTTACTGGATATTTTCAAAATATTTTCAAAAACTGCAGTCGGTTTCTGGTATGTTAGATGACAGCGATCAGTCTATAGCTCTACCAGGTTATTTCTTTTGTTCAGTCATATTGATTGAATCATGTCCGACTGAATATCGATTGAGAAGCGTGAACCGTTTGTGAAGCTGTACCTTCACGGCGAAACGACGAACATTTGCAAGTCCGTAGCTACGCTACCAGATCATCGCATTTTCGTGCAATTTGACTTCCGGTCCCTCGAGTCTCACGCCTGAATGCCTGTGCTGACCTGCTACGTATCTTTTCCTTTCTTTCTGTTTAACAATTTCCGAATCTAGCCTGCCTGAATATCGATTAAGAAGCGTGAATCGATCATGAACCTGCACATCTGAAATATCATTTCCACGGCGGTAAGATGAGATCACGCTGTTGTTTGTCTTGTCGTTCTGAATGGTGAAACTTGACGACCTGGATAGTTTTCGTTTGGAAAACCGATAGAATTTACGGAAGATGTTCCAGTCGTGATGGTTGTGGTAAATCTCGGGGGCGGAGTGAGCGAGGCCAATTTCTTGTGGCGTTTCTCCCTAAGAAAAACAATAATAACTTCTTGTATAAAATGGATGCACAGGGCTTGGTGAGATTTGATATCGTAAGGGGCGGAGGTGGGGAAAGAGTGGAAGAATTGGAAAAAAATAATTCGCGGATCAATCCAGGTGAAACATTTTTTTGCCCGCCGCAATTTATAAAATAGAGACTTGCGATCAACTACCGCAATCCTTTGCACCGGTTGCCTAAATTTATGCATCTGAGCTGTGCTGGTCTGTAGATATGGCTCGAACATCTCCAAACTTAGTTACGTCATCGAGCTAGGGAAGGCAAAGGTCGCCCCTCAAAGGGTGGAAACCCAGCAAAGACTGATCTGTTAACTCGCCAACAAAACCACAAGCAAACGCAAAAGGATCACGCTAGTTGACCATAAGTCTTTAACCCTTAAACGGTCAAGGGAGGGGGGGGGTTTCGGCGAACCCCCCCCCCGCGATTTTTTTGTGTGTTGTT
>JAOEHT020121108.1:0-12504 GCA_025448195.2 Parazoanthus atlanticus
TTAAAGATAAAACAATGTACTTTTATTTCCGGTTCCCGTCCGTGGCTCCAGAACGTCAGGTGCTTAAGTTCCCTATTATCATCATCATCACCACCACCATCACCACCACCATCATCATCATTATCATTATCAATATCATTACCATTATCAATATCATTACCATTATCAATATCATTATCATTGTCATTGTCATTGTCATTGTCATTTATTGTTATCATTGTCATTTATCATTATCATTATTATTATCATTATCATTATTTATCTTTATTTTTGTTTTTATTTTTGTTATATTTTGTTTGTTATCTTATATTATAGATTCTAATTGGATGTGAGCCTGCTAAAACCTCGTTTGCAACAGGTCTTTTTGCTTTCTTTTGTTTATTTAGGACGCCAATTTAACTGACATGTAGTTCATCCGTCTCTTGGAAACTTGCAAGCACAAGGAATGATTTGTAAAATCGTTATAAATAATTCGGTATTTTCTTAATTATTCAAGCATACCGTAGCAATTTTCATATCGCACAATTTAAAAAAGACTGGCCATGACCAGAAGCCATTTATCTTCAAAGGGAGCAAATCATGAAACAACCTGCCCATGGAGAACATCAAAGATATTAACAAATTCAAAAGAACCATGAAAACAATGCTTTTTACCACCTTGATAAAGAACTAGAGTTTTAAATATAAATATTATTTATACAATTTTTGACAATTAATTTTAGCATTTATAACATTTGTAACATAATAATTTAGCTTTGTTCAATTGTCCATTTCTTATACACTTGTAAATCTATTTATTCGATCCGTTCTAAATCATCAAATGTAAATTGCAGAGTTATTGCTGCGTTTTCTTAAATGCCGCAATAAGTGTTTCGCTGCCATTCGTCTCTGACAGATCGGAAACACAGCAAATCTTCTGTTTTGTTATTTTCCTGGGTATTAATAAAGATGGCCAAAGTTTGAATGTCTTTAATTTTGCTACTATGGCCCTCTGACAAATCAGTTAGTGCAGAACATCTGCATGAGAAATTAAGAAAGTATTACGTTTTTTAGCTGATTAAAGGATCACCTCTCCCAAAGCTCTTCAATTTTTTTGATATTAATGATACTGATCTATTTTTGTCCCAAAGAGAGCTTTGTACCTTAACGAACTAAAAACTAATAATAATAATAATAATAATAATAAACCCGAGGTTATACGGTTTTTCCGCTGTGCCTGTTGAACAAGAACCCACTTTTGACCTGCTTCTAATTATAGCCTGATTCATGCGAACATCAAGTATTATTTCAGACAGATGACTTTGCAACTTCAACTGTCCTTTCAAAACCACTACTGTCTTTCATTCAAATTCCCCTACAATATTGAACTACATCTAAGTCGTAGTCAAGCTACTAAGGGTCCAAATCGAATTTCTTCAGTAGTTCATAAGTTATCGTGAAGTCTTCTAAAGACGTTCTCTGTTTGTAGACGGTTCCTTATATCTCTGTTATTGTCAAGCCTATGGAGGAGTATGAAGTAAAGGTATGACTGATATGTTTGCAATTCAAATGACCTTTTTAAATAATCGTCTTGCTCTTCTTTCAAGCCCAGCGTTCAATATATGACTTATAAATATGTGGTAAAAATGAAACATGTGTTAGATAAAGAAATGGAAAGATAGACAGACAGACAGAATTTGGGGAAATGTGAAAGACAAGCAAACAACTCCAATAGAGCCAATCTTAGCTTTTATATTGCTCAAATATTTGATAGCGTGGCCTCCATTCATGAAGGCCGTGCTGATCAAAACGTTGAGTAATAAAAGCTACAAGAGTCCAACTTCGGTTCGATAGCAAGAATGATTGATAGACAGATGACTGGATTAATTGCGGATTGATTGATAGATAGCTAGATTGATTGACAGATTGCCAGATATATAGAAAGATAAAAAAGTAGATAGACAGACGCATGCGCACATCCGTTTACCAATGGGGTAGCAGTCAAGGACAGCCATTTCGTCCTATGGTTGGCACTTTGCGTAACCAAATTGCAGAGGCATATCAGGAAAACTATTTTGAATTCCTGTCCCATTCTAGTGTATGTGGGACTGTGGCTTGGGTCTACAAGATCTCGGCAATATAATGTGTATGAAAGTGGATCACATTAAGTGTCGTATTTTGTGATAAGTTGGTGAGGATTGTTCTGTGACCCTTCACATCGCTTATTCTACTCAGTTTTCTTCTCACAGAATACGATCACTTAATGTGATCTCCTGTAGCTACCAACAATTTTACGAGGTCTTTTAGACTCCAGCCACAGTCTCACATGCGCATGCGCTATCGTGGGACTAGGGTTTAAAGCACCATTTTTACTCGCCGCTGGTGCAAAAAGCTGTGCGTTGGCTGATGGTATTTTTGAAGTCTTCTCTTGCTGGTTATGCAATGCTGGTAATTCTCAACAAGGACGAAAGAGCTGCCCACTACTGCCAATCCTTGGATAAACGGATGTGCGCATGCGTACCTGGTTTTGGGCCCCGTCGTTGGAGAGGATTTAATTGTTCTTTGACCATTCGTATTAATTTATATTTAGATAGATAAATATGTTTTAGCTCACTGTAATCATTCCTATTTAGAAATCTCTAAAGCCTATAATATTATTATAGTATGTCTAATGATATCATTAGGCGTAGTAAATTACTTTTATTTTTACAGGTCACACCCGTGTATAATCAAGATAATATACGTAATGAGGCACGAAGCATCACATTTGAAATGCCAGGTATGAATTAATAGTAATAGCAAGTTATAACGTCAGTAAAACTAATGGTTGTAAAAAAAGGCGATCACGAACATCTTAAAACTTGTAACTATTTCCATTTGTTTCTGTCAGCGAGGCACAAGTGCCGTGAAGGTAAAAACACTCTAGACCTTTATCTATTTCAGAAATGGCGAAGTCATTTGCGTGAATAGAAAAGCTCAAAGCTATACAATCTCTAGTAGTGAGTATTGTCGCGCATCAAGTAGAGTTGCTTTGGTTACTAAATCTACAATGAAATAGGAGGTTGGTTCTTATGTATCTGGTGGGAGTTTCTCAGAGTTGGTTGGTCTGGGTAGAGGGCGGAAAGTGCTCGCGGTCTGTATCCTCAAGAAGATCACGGCTACTCTTACGAAACTATTTTTAGATCCTTACATCAAAATTAGTTGTCTTACTTATTTCAATTTGGAGTTGTATGTGTAATGTTACTTAAGGAGTGATGGCGGAATCCGCCATTCCATGTTGGCGAGAAAGGAAAAAAGCTACTTTCACACAGATGGTTAAGCTGATCAAGTCAACTACAACGTCAACCCGCCTTTATCTTGGAATCATTCACGGGCGCCATCTTGGAATTTTGTTTATGTTTCAAGATTGTCGACACTAACTAGAATTAACGCCGTTTCAATTTAGACGTTAAACATATATACTATGAAGCAAACCTCTAATTTTATCCCAAAAATGAAATAGATTATTGAAAAAAGGAAAACGTGTCAAGAAATGTTTTCCGGCTTTTCATAAAGAATGCCGTTTTCACATAGGCACAAGTTTGTTATACAAGAACTGTTCCTAACAAGTCTTAGGAAAAGTCACAAAACTGAACAACTATATTTTCATCAGTCTTGTAGATATAAAATTTTATGAAATGGTGTGCGCACGCACTTCTTCATCCTCCTTCCACCCCTCTCCCCGATATCCCCGCTTCCTTTCCCTTCCACTGGGCTAGACGGGTTAAAACTCTACTTACCTTAATTTGTTCTCAAGACAACATCAACTCTTTGTTGTTTTATTGTTGCTACTCAGTGGTTCCAACCGAAGAACTGGTAGTAGGAAACATAAGGCATGGAGAGTTCTATATGAACTCTGGTGGTACGATGGATGTCATTGTGACGTGGGGGAAACCACCGTTCAGATACAATCAGCTACTGCACTACAACTACGAATTGACCTACGAAGGCGGCAGGGATGTGAAGGGCACAACGGTAATTATTCTTTTTTCATTGCGAGCTACCTTTGTTATACAAACACTGAGCGTCCAATTTGCTTAACTGAATTTTAAGAACAGTTTTAAAACAATCTGTGGCTGAAACTCAGCTTCAGAACCACAAATATTAGTTGGTGTGCTTTAAGATGAATTAACGAAGACTTTCAGAATGATTCAAAATCACTTTTTCATCTGAAACTATGTTCGTTTTTGATCGAACCGGTTACGTCATAAATACAAACTCAGAGAAATAATATGTTACCTGGAAATCGCCAATTTTGATACCATTGGAGGCAGCAGGCCGAGACCAGATGTGTATAATACTATGAAAGCTTTGAATCACATTTTGGAAATGTTATTGTTGGGCACCATAGTACTCTTTGAAAACGTTGAGGCACTCGATAGAACGATATATTCAGTGTGTCAAACGTAGTGCATATCGGTAACTTTCTAGCTATATTTTCTAACAGCTAACTTAAGTAATTCCCTTTCCAGGTTAAACCGGAAATTAGGATTGATGATGTAACCTTTAGCGAAACGCTCCATTTCCAGGTAATAAATGACATATACTAAAGAATACACGCTGATACGAAACATGCAGTTTGGGTTTATGACTAGTGGTGTGTAGAGCTAGAGCAAGAATACTGTCTTTGTCTTTACTCAGAATCAAGTTAACCGCAGTGTTTTCATGATTACTATACACTACCATTGGGAACACCATAGTCAGGAGTTTGGTTTTGGGCTTCTCCCCTTCAAACACAACAAGTTAACTGGTTGCATGTCTGAAGACAAACGTACTGACCAATCACGACACACAATTTGCCAGCATGTACATAGTGCTGTCTTACCGCCACTCCCAGAAAGTACGGCTTTGTTTAAAATGAAATTTGATTGATGGCAGCTCACAAAACATTTTAGGAGCAACAATGTATATCTCAAGGGTGGCTAGCAATGAAAACTGAGTGGTGACTTGAAGTGTAGAGTGACATATTTGCGAGACCTGTGTTGTGCCTTACGGCCAACAAACACTTGATTTCAGTGTTAGAGAATTAGCAAAGTAGGAGACGTATTGCTATCTGCTGCCAAACTCATCAATAGGCGAAGAAGTTAACACTCACTTTAATATATACACCTGCAAGACGTAGATCTTAAGTATCTAAATTTGTTTGTATAGCTCTAAGGATATACCAAATATGTCTTTTTATTTGATATTCTATACGATTCGAAATAAGTTCTTTGGAGAGTTTTGAAATATTTAACGCAATAAAAATACATGTAGCATTACTTAACTTCCTGAAACGTTTCTGATTGTTCGTAACGTTACATCAAGTTTCTCATGTGTTCATTTTTATCTTAGGTTACCGCGGTGTACAAGGACTCGTGGATACCAAAGGTTAAGAGCAGCCCCAAGACAGTTATCAAGGCTCCTGGTAACATTCTGTTGTATCAATATACAAGTTTAATTAAGAAAATCACCTCAATTAATTCCAAATCACTTTAAAATCATATTGTCTTAATTAATTTCAATATTATTTAAATTAAAGTTCTAGAGTTAGTTAAATTTTCAAATATATGTATTTTTGACCAAAGTGTCCATCAAAACATATTGCTAAATGACAAATTTCTTTCTTATAAAGTGTAATAGAACTAGTCATATTTACAATTGTCAAATAGGTAAGTCCCAAGAACATGAAAATCAATTGTTCAAAACAGTGTTCTACTGATTTATATCCACAATATACTCGGCCAAGCACATTGGTTTTTTTGTTTGATATTACACTAAATTATACCTAACAAAGTATAACTTTAACCATTGCAGAGCCGGACCAAGAAAAGTTGAAAGTGCGTGGCTTGCAGGCCCATTTTGTCTTTGCAAAGACAAACCAATCGTATAACTACCTGGTCACGTGGGAAAGGCCTTCATTCAACTACAGCACGATGCGTCACTACCAGGTGGAGTACCGTGTCACGGATTCTGTGTTTCCTGGCAGAACGAACACTGGTCGTAAAATGAACCTTGTAAGTGAAAAAATGTAGACTCAGATATGTGAAAATCCTAGTTTTTAATGAGTTCATGTGTTGTCTTAGTTATAATTAGGTGAACAATGTAGTATCATGACTCAGACTAACAGTTTTTAAAAGAAACTAAGCAAATAGAAGTAAGTCCGGTAATATTTCGGTTAGGAAAATGTTCAACCGTGTTTAAAACATAAAATGAAGCAAGTGCGCACCACTTAATATTTTATACCAATATTCTTTCCTGTTTTACAGACGGATTTCTCGTTTACCGTTACAAATGTTCTTCCAAAGGAAAGAGTGGAGTTTAAGGTATGGGAGTTATCCATGATACTGCATTGTGCTGCGGAAAGTGGCTGAACACACTGCCTTGCACAATTCTCAAGGGGAGAATACTTTTATTTGGTCTAAACTGAATAGGCAAATTTATAACGAGCTCACATGCAGTCTTAATTTTTAAGCAAATGATTAAGGTTTAAGGCTGGGTTTGCACGACGTAGAATACATGTCCTCATGGCAACCACTCACAAGAAAACAAAAACTACCATAAATTTAAAAGTACGATGATTTCTCAAAAACTATTGGAGTTTTTAAATCACGCTAAGTTAAAAATCAGAACAGTAAATATAATTTATCAAAAATCCAGACATTTTTGACAATTAAGTTTTAAGAAACTGAAAGTTTGAGCTTTTAGGGTGTTGGAACATTCAATCAGATTTATCTCACAATTTCCAAAACCATTTTGTTGTTAAAAAGACAAATTCAGTATTGAATTTAACAAAATGTTATCCAGTTTACTGGTGGTGGCCGTTGTAGCAATGTAGTACGTAATAACACAATAAAATCAATAAAATTTTGATACAACCCTATAACTTTGTGATATTTTCCAACATCGAAACAAACACTAAGAAAGTATGAGCTCGTTTCAGCCATTGTTATGGCTAGACTATTTCTTCCTTGGAATCCACAGAAAAACTTGTTCTTGTTCGAAGCACTTTAGTTGTGCAAGATTCTATTCTTGTTTTACACTGAAACGTAGCACCAACTTTAATCTAAGATGTTGAAACAAACTCCAGTTATCAAAACCGAGAACAGACTACTTCAAACGTAATTAAGAAACAGTGGTGCCGTTCTATGGAACAATCTTCCAGAATCTCTTAATCTACTCTTAAACATAAATAACAACAGTCTGAGAGTCTTTAAAAGAAGGTCAAAAGCCACTTATCCTCATTGGACTCCCACACGGCAATCATGTAAACCAGTGTATCTTTTATATTGTTATTGCGTAATTTTACTGATGATTAATAGTGTTGAATTAAAGTTTTTTCTTATCTTATCTAAACTGAAAACTTACCGCAAGGTTCTACAAAAACTGAGAAACGTTCCCTTGCAAAGTTGTTAAAATAGACAGCTTTCTCAAGTTCCTCTAAACAGAGATTAATTCAGAGATGATTATACTTTGATTTTTAGGTTAGAATCGAATGAATACATTTGATTACAAGACAACAACAACAACAACAGCAACAACAACAACAACAACAACAACGTACAAAGAAACACAAAACCACATACAGCGTTCAAAAGTAGTACGATAAAATTACAACGAGCTCAACAACGTTTTATTTGCTCCACTAGGTTGGGTACACAAAGTAACTTTATATCTATTAAAATACTGAATGTCAACAGGTGAGACCGATCTTTACGAACGCCGACTTAACACCGTACCTACCAACCTCGCAAAGAGATGTCCTTACGCCAGGTAAATCCGATGAAAAGCTCATGACGTTAAGGTGCTTGCTGACGGTGAAGACAAAAGTATCATTGTGTCTCCAATGTACGGCAAAAACGTAGGCACATATAATGTTAGTGTTAAACACGGGTTGAGTTCGAATAACCCGTATTCCGAAATAGGAGTGGCTCTTTAGAAACGTAAGAAACAAGCTTTAGCTTTAATTATTGTAACAACAACAACAACAGAAATTTATTCTACCACTGAGTTATTTATTACATAGAGATTAACAAGATTACAAGTTTTGGTACAGGAAAACAGAGAGAAACCATAATGACTTTTCACAGCTGGGCAACCTTACCTTCCCAACGGATTTCTTAATACGAGATAATCGTTTTATTGTTTACAGTTTCGACAGGGTATTTAGAAATCGCCACGAATGTACTCCTGTTCCGGAATTTGGTCAGTTAAACGCACCCTTAGGTTATATAACCTGTCTAAAATCATGCAAAGCCGATACTTTTCCTGCAACAAACATGTGCTTGGACCTGGTTAGAACTAGTAACACCATTAGTAATGCGCATTGCGGTTATTCGCGATTTTCTGAAAAGGTTTGTCGCTGGTTCATGGTGTTCTTTTCTGTAGACATTTGTATATGAAGCTCGTAATCGAAATTCGAGATACAAAACTTGACTGCAAAAATGAATATTCAAAAACAGTAAAGTATATTGTAGTTTTAACTACACTAGTTTTGTAGTTTTTATACAACAATTTCAATTAAACAGTGTTTCTTTGCAAAAATTATCAAATTCGAAGTGTACTAGTTAGTTATTATTTTTAACGTAATTATTGTTATTATTATTAGGAGGAGGAGCAGTAGAAGTAGTACTAGTAGTATATGCTCATTTTCTAGACATCTTTTCCTAAAATTTGTGAAAGTAGCAATATCTTCCAAGCGGAAAGGTATTAAAACTAACATGTTTGCTGGTTATTTCGTTCAAGCTCCATTTTCTTACCTTGTTCAAGTTGGAAACTTGAGTGTCCTGTGGCAGAATGACACAGAAGATCGTGGCTTCGAAAATAACAACACCATAGCATTTTCCTGGGTCAAGCCGTTGTTCCTTCACAGTGACGTCATGTATTACTCCATACGTTACAAACTGCAGAAAAACCGAGGAAAGCTTAGCCAGTACAACACAACAACCGTGAGATTATTTTACATTTTGTTCATTTCCCAAACTTACAGCAATAATAAAAATGTCAATGTACTAGTTGAAAAGTACGGTAAAGTCTTTTTAAACAGATGTAACTCTACAATATTACAAAAATGGGTTCTATCACGAAGCTAATATATAACGTTAGGAGAAAACGTATAATCGATCGTTATATATCTTTGCAACATTTCCTTTTTGAAATGTAATACAATGTTTCTTTATTCTTTTAGATTGTCATTGACAATTTAGAAACTAACAATAGCGCCAAAATACCTTTGTACCTACAGCCTTTATCTATCTTTATTCTCACAGAAAAGCACAACATTGGTCATTCATGGGCTTCCCCCAAGAGTGGCTGCAGAAATTCAGGTTAGTCGTTCAGTTTTACAACCCGATACTGTTTATTATTAAAATACAAATTTTGTTTAACTTACGATTTAAAAGCACCCCTTTGCTTCTCTCCGTAGGTGTTGCCTGTATTCTCTAACGTTCACATATCAGGAAAAGAAAAGAGATTACTTTTTGGAACATTTGGTAGGTTTTCGCTCGTCCAATTTCAAAATACTTTTGGGTGGATGCCTTGTAATGTATTAGTTTGTGAGGAAACACGTTAGAACAGGTGACAGCTTCAAGCGCTCGTCCTCACTTCGAATCTAGTTGTTTAAACAATAACAGAAACTCCCGTTCTAACCTCCTTGCGTGCTATTATGATCGAGTGCGAGAACTGGACAACGGTCAGTAACTAAATGAAACCTAATTAGTTTACAATTCGGCCGAGCCCAAACGATCTGTGATTGGGACCTCGAGTCGGTCTGCATCGCAGGCTAGAATCTTAATGGCCTAAAGACCAAGGGGTTGGTCATATGCTTGTCATCTCATCCTGTCACTTATTTCCTTATTGTCATTGACATGGTAAATGATGTGACACTAATTGGCGTAGTGACATCGCCTGACCTCAAGTGGAACAAGCACATCGGTGCAACCGTCAAGAAAGCATCCTGGAGAAGTGGAATGTCCGACAGCGTTCTCTTCCTGTGCACCTGGCCGAGTCTGTACACCCTACGTTGCAGCAACAACAACAACAACAACAACAACAACAAACAACAACAACAACAACAATTTATTTACACTCAGTTCCTTACAGCAGAAAAGAAATGCAAAAAATGAGAAATTTACAAATTAATAAGCCACCTGCAATAACCATGTAGGGGCTAATCGAGACAGGTGACCTTTATATTTCAGGTTTAATAATGAATGGTCAAAGACATGGCTTCCGAAGTATTATTGACAACTCAGACTAGTAAAAAAGTAACAAAGAACTGAGAAAAATGATAAAACGCAATACTATTTTATACTAAATACTAAATACTAAATATCACAATACTAAATATCACAATACTAAATATCAATACTAAATATCACACAGAATTACAAATTACCCCACAAAGGTTGGGCAAGGTTACAATTTTACATAGGAAAATTATTAGGCGGAAAGGAAATTTTGTTTCAATTTTGACTTGAGTGAAAACTCGCTCAAAGTTTTTAGAGGTTCGTCTAAAGTATTGCCGAGTCTGTACGCCCTACCTTACTGAAGAGAAGCGGAATGTCCGACAGCGTTCTCTTCCTGTGCACCTGGCCGAGCAGCTGGAATCTAATCAACACAGGGCCCTTCGCATAATCTATCCTGGAGTGGATTACCTTGACTCTATGACAATGGCCAACTTAACCACTCTGTCACAGCGCAGACCATTTCTTTGCGAACGGTTGTTTAACTAAATAATGCAGCCTACTACAAGTTACTTCGTCTAGTCCCACCAAGCAGAACATTGAAATACGGCCTAAGAAGAACGTGCAGAAACAAACGTTTTAGAAACAGTTTTCTTGTATCCGCCAAAGAGGCTTTTAACCCTTAAACGTTTAGGCCTTTTTGAGAAACACCAACGTTTATGTGGGGGGGGGGGGTCATTTGGATCCCCCATGATTTTCGAAATGGTTACAGATGAAAGCTGGCTATTTAGCATGCAAGCAGCTTTAGCCTTGTTTATTACTTTCCGTGACAACAATCAAGTCTTAAATTTAAAACAGTCAATAGACAACATGTCCGCCATCTTGGCCGCCATCTTGGATTTTTCAAAAAATTTATTTTTAACAAATTTGCAGCAAATTTTCTTGAAATTAATAGAAAACATGTATTTATAGGCTCAAATAAGAAAATATTACAAATTTTGTAAAATTATCCCATTTTTTGATTCAAACTTAATTTGCATAATACATTTTGCATAAATTATAAGTGATGACGTCATCCAATTAACGTCAGAAGATGTGTCCTTAATTGGACTATTTCATTTTAGTTGCTGCAAAGCTTCGGGGAAAAACTTGGTGGTCCATTTGACCCCTCCCCCCAAAAAGAAATTATTGGGGTTAATAATGAGGCTAAGTGTGAATTGAATAGTTCTGAGTAATTTTATGTTTTTATCCCTCTACGTATATGTAATCTGTATTTATCAATTTTATGCATTCTATATACTGAAGTCTCTTGTAAACTATTATTTTTTTACTGCAATATTGGAAATTAAAGTATTTATTTATATTTATTTATGTTTTACTATTAGAGCCGCCAATAGATACTAAAATACCCGGGACGCGAGCAAACAATAAAGAGCTTTCAGACATCACAATTGTGGCGATTTCTGTGGGATTGGCCGTGGTTGCTTTAATGGTGTTGGTCTTTTTTGTCTTGTGGTGCACAAGAAAAACTTCAAGAACAGAAGGGTCTGCATTTTGGTAAGGAATTTGAATTGACGATTGTTCGTACAGTTCATAAACCATATAAGCGATAACATTGTAAATATTTAGATTTGAATAATTATAATACATTATGCAATGTTATAATTATTATTATTATTATTAAATGAAATTTCCAAGTAAACGTTTATTTCGCAAAGCAAAATCTTTCATCGAAAACCGATTCACTTACACTTACGTTTGAAATTCATTTAAAACTTTAGTTGTTTAACGTCAACGTTTCTATATGAATATTCTCTTAACTTACTCAAAGCGAAAACACAAATTTGGAACAAAATTGAAGTTAGACAATTCTGCGACATACCTTTTTATGCAACACTTTTCCTCCTCTAGCGGAATCAAACTAATTTCTTTTCGAGTTTAGTGTTTAAATATACTTTTCAAAACCATTTTTGCTAACTTAGCTTAGTTGTAAACTATTGTGTAATTAGGAACTTAACACTGGAAACAAACAGCGTTTGGTAAACTAACCTAATTAAGAAATGTTAAGTTAGCGCACCAGGTGCTTTTTACGAAATGCAACATTTTGGCTCTATATTATTTCTAATGGTTATGCAAAAATATTAGCGAAAATTGCTAAAATAAGCAAAATCTAATGGTGCATTTTGGTTTCAAGATATGTTGCAATAGTAATACTAGTTAATTGCCCTAAAACTATTGCCATTATTGATTAGTATATCATTGTATAATTGCGTGGTAATTTCCCTAACATCCTTGATATCCTTGCGTGACAAGTCCAACTAAT
>JAOEHT020121187.1:0-12504 GCA_025448195.2 Parazoanthus atlanticus
CAGTTTGAGGAATAAAAATGTTAGATAACATACTACTGTAGTAGTAACAGTCAAACAGTGACAATGTTTTGTAGAGTTTAAAGCTCTTGTAAGCGACCAACATCTATTGTTTAAATGTTTGGTTGCCTATGAGAGTGTATTCTCGTAAGTGACCAGCTCCGTTAACGACCACAAGTTTCACTTCCCGAGGTGGTCGCTTATGAGAGCTTCGAGTCGACTGTACAAAGTTCATACACTTTTATTAGAATATCAGCAATCAAGGACTTTGCAGGTTTCTTGGGCATTTTCAGGAAGTTTCCAGGAGTATTTTGAAGACTGCTGAAACATTTATCTTTGTTTAAGAAAAAGAAAACCAACAACTCATCATTAACCCTGCTTTCAACAACATGTGACTTTAATGATCTCGCATATGTTCAAATAATTACATGTAATGGATTATCAAGCTGTCAGACATTAATTTACAGGTAAACGTTAGTAATTTTCCATGACTTTCCAGGTTTTCCATGACCCCCACAAATTCTGGCGCACATACCTGGTGGCCTGGGGTGGAGAGGGTAGGCCTGCAATCCTGCTGCAGTCAGTGGCACCCCAAGCAAGCCAGCGCTTTGGAGGACAGATGCTGGGGTGGCTAAAAAGAATCAAAGAACTACATAAATCACAGTAACCTGCACCTGGGTGCCGTCAGCTTAAATTCTCAGACTGGGATACTTCCACTGGTCTCTTCGGCACAGCTCAAACTTGCATCAAATAATTGTTCAAAATGCTACCGTAAATACTCATGTACAAGTCAAACTTTTAAGATGTGAACAGGGTTCGAAATAGCAGCCGACTACTGGCGATAGCCGGCAGTTTTAGGACCTTGCTGGCGATTTTTAATTTCAAAATATAACTCAACTTTGGGTTATAGGCGAAATTGCATTTGCCAAGACTATAGTAATTTGTTTTGATTTCTCTGTACATGATCATAAAAGAAATCAGCATTTGCTTGGCCAGATTGTGTAAACAAGGGTGACACTAATGGTGCCATTGCGAAGATGAACGAACGTGACGAAACATAAAAATCAGTCGCTTAGGCCTTAGCTTCTGTAGATGCGTGGAAAACGTGTCGAGTTTTTTTGCGAGACTTTTACCAAACACGTTCTATTGATCGATTCACTTATAAATGCTTGCTCCCACGTATGGCCACAGAGTGAATTGTATAAAAGATTCGTCACAAAATAGGTGCATTTAATCTTTATTTACTTTACATTATTCGGTCATCAGTATGTAACTTAACTTTGCTGCTTGAGAAACAGCCGGCAAAAATTTTGACCTACAAAATTAGGCATATTTTCTGAACGTTATTTCGAACCCTGATGTTGCAGGTAAAATCCATTCTCAGGTAGAATATGTATTCCACCCAACTACAATCAGTTTTCCCAATTAGCATAGGTAAAAAGCAAAATCTACACTCAGATTATTTATATTCTACCTAGGTCAAGTACAGATTCAACCTGCAACATACATAGTTAGTAGAATCATCAAACACAATGCATAAACAAAAAAATGTCAACGACTCATGAACACTGTATGATATGGAGATGTCCTTCCTAGAAGTTATGGATCAGTGTAGGTTTCTGAGCAACTCCCCTAATCTTAAAGCTAAACCTAACCCCAACCTTGCTTCTAACCCTAACCTAAGGGAGGGGTAGGTGGGTAGTTACCTAGTAACCTACATTGATTGGTCCAAAGTTATTCTTATCCTGACACAATTAATCCTTTCATCCCCACCTAGTCTATCGACATCTATCCTCTCCTAGCAGTATCAGTATAAATAGGTTGATTTATTTTGATAAAAGGACTGAATTAATTGTCCACTCCAAACTTTCTAAGATCAACTACAAAATTCTCCCAACTTATAAACATGAAATGTATAAAAAAAAGTAGTGAGAATTTAGTAACTTATCATTTGACACTTTCTCATTCATAAATACTTTTTTTTGCAAGTAATTAATTTAGTTTTTAAAATCAAAACAATTTAAGTTTGTACATGGACCATAGCACACGATTACTCTTGCCACAGGACATAACGTTTTGCTTTCTTTCCTCTTTTCAAAAACCAGAAGTAGTTTTATTACAATTTTAATTTTTTGGCAGGGCACTCCATGGAACTTGGAGTTCTATTCACACCTCACACAATTGGGCAACTTGCCTCATTTTCCATTTAATATGCTTCAACTATGCAATTACATACATGTATATATTCACATATTTTGCTCAATATATTACATTCATGGTTGTCATTATGTTTCAACTAGGAGGCCCATCTGTGAAAGTAGTCGGCACAACCTATAAAAGTTTGCCACCAAAAACCTGCATAATAAGTTGGCAAAATGAGTTTCTTGCTGGCGCTCACATCACAAAACTCTTAACTCCCTAATAAACATACAATCATATACATTTACTTTTTGTGTGGAATTTACCACTCTACATGGGCTTTATTCGGGTGTGTACGATTATTTGTTTTTTACATTAAACACTCCATACAATCGTTATTCAGGCCTGTACAATAACTACTGAAAGCCAGCCTCTTGATCAACAGCCTTTTTGTACGAAAGAAACCCCACAGATATCTATTAACATTGATATTTAGGGACTTTTCCTGCCTATACTATTATACCGTCCTGTATTATTATTGACTTTTGAGATTTTTCCACCCTAAACTAAATTGCCCTGTACTATTATTAATGTTTTGCATCTTTTTCCTCCCTCTACTCTTATTTTGTGCTGTACGTTTATTCGGAATTTAAGAGTAAGCAGTCAAATTCGTTGGTCGCCAGCTTCTTTTGACAACCATGTCCCAAAAGGTTGACACTAACCTATACTCATAATCTCCCTCAGATCTTGAGCACAAGCTGCCGTGAGACTTTGATCCACAAAAGAAGGGAAGAAAGTTGATACTGACACCTTCAACAAAGGGAAAAACAGAATTATCATCACTAACAAGTTTAAAACAAAAAGAGTTCATACAAGATATATTTCTGAACAGTTCTTTTTTATGATGCACTATAATACATCTATGTACACTGTGCTTGTTCAGAATAACTGAGCAAGGTAACTACCACAAAGTTCATAAATTTGCATAAGCCAAATAAATTGTTGGCTGACATCCTTTTTTCAAAATATTAATGACCAGACAGTTGGCTTTTAGTTCTTTCTTCAGAACATAGGATGGTACATGTAGGTTAGTGACAAAAATATCACTTAGAGCTTTATGATAATGCTATTGTTTAACCCTTTCAACACCAGCCAGTTTATCAGTATGTAAATTCTTCTTACATTATCCACACAAAATAAGTTGTTTGGTAATGAGAATCAAGCAATTTATCATACACAGCAATTTAATGAAAAACAAAATTCTCCAAACCTGTTTACAAGGAAACTATAGGAGATATCATGTGGGGTGTTTGGGGCAGACAGGGTTAAAAATCGAATGCAGAGAAAGTAGAATGCCCTACCAAGCAAAACTGAATCAAGCGAAAACATAATTTTAAACATAAATTAAGAAATTATGTTTTAGACACTTGTAACTAGATATTTTACCATTATTAGCTTTTAACCACTATCATTCTACCGTTTACATGTATATTTTAATCATTCTATAGTGTTAAGAAACAAATCATTTCAAAAAGAACCTTTGTAAATTTTTTAGATTTTATCTTTCAATGATTCTGGGGACAGCTCAGTAAGGTATTATATTGTTTTCCACAAGGACAATGTATGGAGGTTTTACTAAGCGGCTATAGTGCAGTACCTTTCCCAGCGGACGTTACTAAAACTGGGAATGGGGAACTGGGAAGAGTCAATATAAGTCGGGGAATGGTCAATATTTACAATATCTGAATTTGTAGATTCTAACACTTCCAGTCTCATATTGACCAGTCCTCGACTCATATCAAATTAACCATTCCCTGTTCCTGGTTCTTGTAACGTCCACTCCCAACCAGTAAAGTCAGTCTCTGTATTAGTTTTCTAATAGTTAGTAACTGCGGTTGTACCTCCTTTTCCAGGATAACTACCTGGTTTTTTCCAGGCTTAAAAAAACACTGACAACTACAGAAAATTAAAAATACAAATAGTATCATCTGGAGTAAGTTGTATTCTTGGATTGGGTCTTTTTCACTTTGGGAAAGGGAGTTTTATTACAACATTGTGCAAAAACATATTTCAAAAAGATGGCTTTATCTAAAATTCACTACCAGGATATGAAATGTATTAACAAAAAAAATAGTGATAGTTATCAAAAGGTCTGGTATGTGGCCAATGTTATCTTATCAGTCTAATTATAAAGTTTCTTAAATTGCTCTTCACATGAAGCAGTAGAAGTATTTTAAAAAGTTTATAAAACTAAAAGTTTACCAGAACATCTTATTTCATACTCATTTGTGAAATCATTAGCTTGGAAAAGAATTACCATAACAAATGAACAAGAAAATGAAATAGCGAAGCCAATGAGTAGTATTGATCAAGTACGAATTCAAATTTATATAATTATTAATTGGAAATTCTACAAAATTTCTACATAAATGTACATTTCAAAAGCGAGTCAACACAGTGTTACTAATGTCTAATACTTCGAGTTTCTGACCGTTCTGATCAGCAGGGCTAGAATAAAATATAAAATCTTCGACAAACAAACTCCATTCCCCAAACGCACAAATATATTAACCGAGCGAAGGCCGAAATTTTACTTCCTGTTTGGAATGTTCAAACTTTCTCAGCCACGGCATAAAAGCGTCTCTATTCCCCCGCATTTGAACGACTTACCTTCTTTCCTTCCGAACAAAATATCTCGAAAGAAGTCGAAGAACATCTGAAAAGTACAAAGTTACAAGATTAGCCGGATAATGAAAGGGATTCGACGTGGGAAATCGGATGTCCCTGTGTCATATGCAAGAACACAGGAAGACACATAACACTGCAGTCTGAAAAAGTAAAATCGATTTCTAAGAACCATATGCATCAACACCTGGAAGAATACATATATCACATTTTTTCAACTTTACCTTGTCAAAGTCTGTCTTTAGGGAATCATTTTCCAAATCTGAAACTATAAACAAATCAGATTCAAACACGATTTCTGGATAAAAAAATACAAATACTGTTCAAATCGTACACGGACCGATGGAGTGGCTTTTTTGTCACAGGGCACGACTTAGCCCAAACAAACAAGTCACTTTATTTTACTGAGCTCGCTCGTTCACGGCACAAGATAACGCCATAAAAACAATCAGCAGGTAATGACTATCTCGACGAAATAAGGATTTGCACACTACTTTATAAAAGTGTGCGGGCAAATTTACGATTACCTGATGTTAAAACCTTAAAGGCTCGGCCGATGTCCTCAAACTTGCTTGCAGAACAATCGCCAAAACTCTGAAACGAAATAATCAGACACGATTTTAATATATTCTGTAACGAATACCAAAAGAGCTGGAAACAACAAAATCGTGATAGGCAATCCAGCAATACAACTGAAGACACTGAAGGATATAATTCAAGTTTATATAATTGCAAAACAACAACGTTCGCAAGCGTGCACGCTTAACAAAATAAAACAAACAAAAACGAACCCAAAGAAACAAGTTAATACTGGCTACTTGTGAACCCACCTTATCTGGATGAAATTGAAGTGAAAGCTTCTTGTAAGCTCGTTTAATTTCATCTGCAAGTACAACCACAGATCGAGAATAAGTAACAAACGAACACATATTTCTTAACACCAATTCTTGTCCAGTGACTCCAGAAAAGGAGACAAAATCTTAGTCCAACAGAAAGTTCCATCAGTGAAGTTCTGACTGCATACAAAGCGTTCGAATTCATCACCAGTAACAGTTTTCCAACATTTCGTGGGTAGCTTGGTATAGAACTTACTTTCTGAGGAACAATTGTCAAGTCCAAGTATTCTAAAATATTCCTTCCTATCCTCTTTGGGCATTTTATGGGTATGCCCAACATACAGCCCAAGAAATCTACAACCACACTCAAGAGTTTGTTCTCCAACAAACGTGCCTGAATTTCTGAATCAAAATGGCGATCCCTTCCGATGACGTCACGTGCCTCGCTTCGATTCCCACAATGCAATGGCGTACGGGTGTAAAAAAAATAAAAGCTGGAAAAAATTACGCAATTGAAGTTTTTAGCGAATTACTCCCACTGAAGAGGAAAATTCCGTTCCATTCAATACGAAAATAAAAATAACTTATCATAAGTTGTGGAAATGTCAGGTAAAACTTTATTCCTTTGGAAATACAACTGGTTTTGTTGTTGGGTTCAAAGGGGAAAAAATAAAAACATATTTTTATTAAACAAACAAGGGACGTTCTACCTCAGTGTTCAGTTTATCGATCGTAAGGATTTCCTATTTCGAATTGTGAAATTTTAACTGAGCCCGAACAAACTAACCAGTCACGTGATGCCTAGCACAAAGTCATAAGGACATAGGAAATATTGCACGGGGGTGCAAAGGATATAGAAGATATTTTCTTGGTAGCAAAAATAGCCTCCCCGCAGACTATGATTCACCTTCGCCGCGAGAGGTCTCTCGCGAAGGAGGCTAATAGTCTGCGTGGACGCTATAGTAAAAACAATATCTTACAAATGAGCGTAGCAAGTGAGTAAAACAGTTTTTAACCCTACCTTTGTCGGGCTTTTTTCAGAAACATCTATTGCATGTATTGGTTGAAGAGATGCTTATGTAGACACGCCTACTGTAATTAAAATTTTAAGTAGATATTAAATTTTCAGCTGTATTTCAACTTATTATTTTGCAATGGTTTATTTTATAATTTTATACTTTCTAACTTGTGAACTTAAGCTAGTGTATATGTTCTCCTTGTTTATTAATCTTTAAAATTGAGTAACTCGAATTCCTTCCCGCCTCGATTAGCTTAGCTAACTGCGGGTAAGGATTTTTGTAATAACTGTTTAAAGTGAAATAAAGTTTATTCTCTCATTCTCGTATTCTTCTTTATCTCAAATGTACCGGGAGTCCCGGTTTGGCTCCCTTCCTTAACTTTTTTTCATTATTATCGTTAATAACGTGCACTGACTTGCAATCTAATTAACTAGTCCGTATGTACTTTTGGTAATTTGCTAATTTGGTTATGAAGTGATATGACGTCGCAATTTCATTGCCGCCATTTTGGATTTTTGACTGACGTCAGAAAATCGCCTTAACTGATTTGAAAGTTGTTAAATATCAAAAATGGTCTCAGGTTAGCTATATCTAAATTACGTTTTCAGAGACGCAGAGACGCAGCAACTATGGCAACAAGGAGAGCTAATTAAGTAGTCACCAATTTGATTTACAACCGTCTGTAAACATTTTTTAGGAACAGTCAGAAAGTCTTACAGTGCTAGCACGTATCGCTGGGGGTAGCATTAGAACTGATCCATGTCAGTTTTACGAGAGCTGATATCCACTATTGAGAAAATACAATTAAGAATTAAGAGGGCAGTTATATCAACCAAAAAATACAATTAAGAGGGCAGTTATCCACCAGAAACACAATTAAGAGGACAGTTTTCCACCAGAAATACAATTAAGAGGGCAGTTATCCACCAGAAAACACCATTAAGAGGGCCGTTATCTACCACTGAGAAAATACAATTAAGAGGGCCGTTATCTACTCGAAAATGCAATTAACAGGGCAGTTATCCACCACTGAGAAAATGCAATTAACAGGGCAGTTATCCACCAAAAATACAATTAAGAGGGCAGTTATCCACTACTGAGAAAGTACAATTAAAATTAAGGGCAGTTATCCACCAGAAAATACAATTAAGAGGGCAGTTATCCACTACTGAGAAAGTACAATTAAAATTAGGGGCAGTTATCCACCAAAAAATACAATTAAGAGGGCAGTTATCCACCAGAAAATACAATTAAGAGGGCCGTTATCTACTACTGAGAAAGTAAAATTAAAATTAAGGGCAGTTATCCCCAAAAAATACAATTAAGAGGGCAGTTATCCACCAGAAAACACAATTAAGAGGGCAGTTATCCACTACTGAGAAAATACAATTAAAGTTAAGGGCAGTTATCCGCCAAAAAATACAATTAAGAGGGCAGTTATCCACTACTGAGAAAATACAATTAAAATTAAGGGCAGTTATCCGCCAAAAAATACAATTAAGAGGGCAGTTATCCACCAGAAAACACAATTAAGAGGGCAGTTATCCACCAGAAAACACAATTAAGAGGGCAGTTATCCACCACTGAGAAAATACAATTAAAATTAAGGGCAGTTATCCACCAAAAAATACAATTAAGAGGGAAGTTATCCACCAGAGAACTATAGTAGGAGGTCGGAGGTGCTCGCCGTACTTTTTGGCGATTCAGTATTTTTTAGGGATTTGCTTGGGCAAAAGCGGAGTGTTAAAAAAGTCTGGCATTTTTAAGGGTAATCTAGGCGCAAAATCAGGATCGCAGCCTATTTTCCTGGTCTTGAATCGATCCGTCCGACTGAAGCGAACATAGTCAAACAACTGCCCGGCCCTGCCCTGTGTATCCACAATAGTTTCGCGTAGTTTAGGGTTTTATGAGTTAACAGATCTAGAGGTATTTTTCTTGAGTAGCAAACTATCTAGGTAAGGTATTTTTTTGGTTCTTGTTGTCCGATTTTTCGACGAACATCCCCAACCTCCTACTATAGGCGGAGTACCTCCCCCCGCCCCCCATCCCCCGGGGACCTTCAGTCTGTTTTGTTTTGTGACAGTGAACGGTGGCCGAAACCATGCTGCAAATTCAAAACGTTTGTAATACTTGTGGTAATTTGAAGCAAAGCAGTTTCCATTATTCAAGGAGGACCTGGTCAAAATTGAGAAAAACAATCCAACGACTGACTTTATAATTACTAGCAACAAACCAGACATTCTGGGTTTAATTTTAAGTTTGAAATAAGGAAAAAAAATAGAGGAATTCAGTTTTGATTTTGAATAACAAAAACTAAATAGGAGTTTAAACTTTTTAAACATATCACTGAAACGATGTTCATTTTACCAAATGCCCAGAGCCTAAACCATTTCACCCTCATAACCCTTTTAGAAACTGTAAAGGTAAATGGGAATATATATTATGCAGTTTTTAGCAGTATGTATAATTGCACTCAAAACACTTTTAAGCTTCGGTGAACTTTTAGCTTTTTTCTGCGTTTTTTTTCCTTCTGCTTCAAAAAATTTTGCGGGCCGGCCCGGACCTGTAGATCTATGAGCCGGGTAAGCCACTGCTACTGTAACTGTAACTGTAAGCAGTGAAATGCCTTTCGAGTTCTGAAAAAATCTGTTCAGTGCTTTCAAACTTTTTTTGTTTTGACTTCCGTTGGTCTTTTTATTTATATGTCTTGAATTCAGCCCTAGAATAAACTGTACTTTTGTAGCCAACTTCATTGCATTTCATTTTAACGTTTTCTTTATCTGCATGTTATTTGGGGGGAGGCAGGCCGGGGTATAAACCTGCCTAATTATATTATCATCTTTTTTTCCAATAATTGAACAAAGTCAAAGTTAAACGCAATCTTAAACTAAACCTACTTAGTACTTGGCTCAGTAAAGTGGTTTACTCTTTTTCGATCGTACAATTGGCAGATAAATATTTCCTTCGTGAAACTTATTCTTTGTTATTTTTATTATTGTTATAATAATAAAAATAATAATAACAATTATTATTATTATTATTATTATTATTATTATTATTATTATTATGTTCCTATCATACCATGTATATCGTAATTTAATTGATTTCTCATTTTACATATTTGTGTATTAGTTATTGTAAATTAGATATGAAGATCCCGTTAAGAGAACCTGAGCCGCCAGAAATTCAAAATGGTGAGCCGTTTTGTGATGCCATGTGATAACTGGTTGGATTTAGATTTCTTACGTCGTAATTAGATAGTCCACAGCCCGCAGGTGCCGTAAGATTTTATAATACGAAAGTTACGGAAAGAATGATGAGACGGAATCCATGTTCTTTATTATAATTCTCGTTATTGCCAGGTCGTTCTTTTTTCAACCCATATGGCCTGTTACATATGTTATCATGTCAGCGGGCGAAAGTTCACATCAAGAAAGCATCTTAAAAATGACTCTTCACGCTCCTCGTGCACTTGAAAATGATGCCTTTAAGAAGCTAGTACGGCTACGGCTCAGACACCAGCTTTCTGTTTTTCTCTTTTCTTTCGTTTGCCACTTATTCTTTCTTATTTTTCTTTGAAAGAGTGTAAATCGACCGAACTTCAGACTCTGGTTGTAAAACATAACTGATAACTGAACAATTTGTGTATTCACGTTTACGTTCTCCAGAAACCCCAAATCAATTGACCGTGCCAAAAAAGATGGCGACTGGTACATTCACCTGTAATTCCGTCTTAGCACACGAAAATCCTAAAAATGCTCGTAAAAACACACAGAAAAGTTATAAGAACTTCAAACCAAGTATACACAATGTTGTGACTGCACAGGGCTCGAATGAATATTGCTCAAGTATATGGCTTTCTCTATGCCTACTGGCTGTGTTAGGTTTGCAAGGTATTGTGGTAAAATGTACAGCCGCTATCTTTTTTGGTACAGTCAATTGTTTTCACGTAGACGGTGGCCAGCTGGTCAGTTTGGTGCATGTTCACGTGCAGTGAATTGTCTTCGTTAAATAAGCCTTTTGTTTTGCTCCTTCCTCGTAGCCGTAGCCGTACTAGCTTCTTAACTCCCTGTTACTTTGAGAAGACACACTTAAACCGAAACACCGAAGAGGGTAATCTAACTCGTGGCCCTCCATAAAATGATAAAAATTGCCGTTTACAGAATTACTAGTTTACAGAAATTACAGTTTTCAAATATAACTGAAGAAATTGAGCATTACATAACATGATGTAATGCAGTCGTAAAACGCAAAAAAGTGGCATAATAAGCTTGGATGAGCCTGTGGTTGGCCTTATATTCAGGGGGGGCGGGTATGTACGGAAGCACTTTTTTTCGTTTGAGAACATGTTGGTAAATTACAAATGCAACTGAAGTGATCTGCCTGCTCCATAGAATTGTAGAAATGAAGTGCTGTTGTTGGAATTCCCTGTATGAATTGTAACTTATTTAGTTGTAAGAGCTTAGTCTTGGTTCGTTATACGGTCAAAAACACTTTTCAAGCAAAATGAAAAATGGCTGAACGGAACATTAAATGTCGGCGGCGCAGTGGTCAAGTGTGAGTTCGAACCCAGGCCCGACCACTGTGTTGCGTCCTTGAGCAAGGCACTTTACTCGACTTGCTCCAGTCGACTCAGCTGTATCCCACTTCTTAGGGAAAAGCCCTGGGATCGAGGGTGTAAGTGAGTACCAGCTTCTGCTGGGGGCTAAGCTGCGATGGCCTGTCCAGGTGGAGTCACAGACTCTCATCCACTTAACACTACGGAAACCGGAGATAAGCGCCGGCCTTATGAACTACCTGGCTCGGGAAAGGATTTAACTTTAGCTTTTTTAATATCTTTTATAGTACGTATGAGGCCAAATAGATGCATCTGGGGTTATTTTCAGGGACAGGGCGCTTATACACGGATGGGTTTTTTTTTTAAAGCGTGGCAATAAGAGCTATTTTCTTTAAATTAAGACTCAACCAAATTGGAGTGGACACGATGAAAAATCGACTTCCTCAATTTTTGCCAGATGAAAGCTATTGGGGAAACAAGTTCAGAAATAGCTATAACTTTGGCTAAATGTGTTTTATTGCCATGGCAACGCGTTACATAGATTGGCCGAGAGCACCAAAAATCAATAAAACGCAATATATTTGGAGTGGTGAACTAGAAAGACATGTTCGTAGATTTTAAAAAGTCAAATATTCTTGTTCCGTATCATTTGAAATTTAATTTTGCTCAGTTTAGTAAGCCATCGATTGCTTGCGAAATCACAGTAAACCTTTTAGCAAATGTACTTACGATCACTTTAAAATAAGCCACGATTTGGCCCAAGAGGAAACTGATACATAGTTCACAGTGGCAACGGGTGCTCACCAATTATCGCTCACTGTATTCATATTTTATATCTTATCTCCTCGCATGCAAAATTGAATTACTGGCATCTTTTCGTATATCGACTGTGTGCAACTTTCTAAGTGGACTCCAAACGGCAGCAACTGTGCCGGTTCTGAAGTTCCAAGTAACCAATCATATCTAGTGTTCCCAGCAATTACACGACAACACAGGTCATAAATGCATCATTTAACTTTCGTTGGACGTTTAGAAACTAAAAGTTTAACTTCCTGAACGAATTGTTTACAGTCAAATACACAAAGCAAACCTGCCTGTTTATAAACGGGATTTGCTAAATTCACACGACTTCAGGGACAAGATTGCGGACTGTCACGGCTCATTAAACATTCCTATACCTTATTGTAGGAAACTAAAAAAGGATTTAATTAACGCGGTTTTTGAAAAACGTCCTTAATTAAATCCCCTTTAATTGTTGTAATTTTTAATT
>JAOEHT020121252.1:0-20745 GCA_025448195.2 Parazoanthus atlanticus
TTAAAATTCCGCTCAACTCAAAAAGTACAAATGCCTGAAGGTCGAAATTTTGCTTCAAGATGTATATATTCACTGCCTATGTTTTGCTTTATAAAATCTACTGTATTCGTTTTTTCCTCGCGAGAACTAAGAACTGATATTTTTTTTTGCTGCATTAGATCAATGACTGTACGTCATCACGAACACTGCCCGAAGTGTTCCGAACCTTATTGAACCCTTGAAGACACATCCGAAAACTTTGCGAACAGTTCCGAGGATTTTCCGAGCTGTTGAGCATTTTTTGGAGATTTACCCAAGTTTACTAAACTCGTTTAAAACGTTTGGACAGTTTTCAGAATTTTCCGACAACCCAATTTTTCCGATATTATCTGAACGTTTCCGAATTTATGGTATGGAATAAATTACTTATGAAATGCTTTCTCGTGGTATACCGTGGAACATGCTACTTATCATTTATATATTCATCGTACATATTTATTCGTACACGTAACGTAAGATCGAGTTGATTCCAATAACTTTATTTCACATTAACTCAAAACGAGAATCAGTATGGCAATAGATAGATAAAGAAGTAACAATTTTGACATTTCTTGGGGCCTGGAAGTAGCGACCTTCAAGGGTTACTAAAGCCAAACGTAACAACCCTTCAAAACTCTGTGGAATGCCGTTGTTTATTTACTTTATTGTTAAAGTAGGATTTAATGAGGTGCTGCTCTTTTATATCTACTTCGAGTTTAAATTTATTCTGTTTCATATTATCGTATATTTAATGTATTTTGCAAATGCAATTACTATCATTCAAATTTAACGTGTGTTTCAGTTTAACGTTATAAAATAGTACAGCTAGAAGAATAAACGTCTCCGATGAGCCTATAATCTATAAAATGTGACGCGACTTCGAACCAAATAAGCTCAAAGGGTGAATTGATACAAAACAGTAATTCATTTAACCAGGGTTCCAACATCGTTGCAATATTGAATAATCCAGAACTATATAGGATTGATTTGAAATCAAACTAAATATGACAGCTCAGCCGCCGCTCAACTGGAACAAATCCTGCATAAAAGACTCACAACATCCAAATTCATTTACTTCTTCTTTACATTCCTTGTCTTGCTCTGTTTTCTTGTTTGTGAACCGACCAAAAATATTGCAATAGAAGACTGGCCACCTGGCATTTTTAGCATTTATGGTTATTTCAGGTGGTCGTAATCCCTATTGTTCTTTTCACCATATAAACTTGTAAATATTTTTAACTGTTAAATTACTAGGAAAAATTAACACTGTTGTTGCTGTTGTTATTGTTAAACATTCCGTTCATATACTAAGAATTTCAGCTTATTTGTTTAAAACAGTTAAACTCTCTTCACCATGCAACAATACCTTAGCGATATCGATGCTGCACGGGAGATCTCGTGAGTAACTGATCTGTCAAATTTATAAACTGCAATTAAAAACATCTTCAACTGATACAATGCTAGTTCATTATGTTATCAAAATTCCAATATCGATTTAGTTTAATATTTTTTTGTCACAAGATAAAGGGTTCATACTCCTTCATAAATTTGAAAATCCAGGAATTTTCCAGGAGTATTTTCAAATCACACCAAAACAGAAAATAGGAAAATCAATTATTTTAAAAGTTTCGGAATTTTATTTCAATTTCCATTAGTTTCCCAGGAGTCTGTCTAAAATTCCAGGACTATTCCTGGAGTTTCAGGAAAGACAATAAAGCACCTGAGGGAGCACAGATCTGACAGGACTGTGATATTTATCTTTAGATATGTCCTCCAGTTCATATCCAATAATCCACCTGTCACTCGGCATCACAAGAGGGAGCACAGATTTGACAGGAATGTGATATTTGTCATCAGACATTCTCACCCCCCTGTTCAAATACAATAACTCACCTGTCACCCGGCATCACAAGAGGGAGCACATATTTAACAGGCCTGTGATATTTGTCATCAGACATCCCCCTCCCCCGGTTCAAATACAATAACTCACCTGTCACCCGGCATCACAAGAGGGAGCACAGATCTGACAGGACTGTGATGATTTTCCTCAGACATAACTCCAGCTAAAGGAGAAAAATACTGTCAGATACTTACAGTTTATTATTGTTCAATCTTGCTGAAATTAGCTGTTGTAAAAAGTAAATGTTTCGCAATATCTATTAATAAGAAAGATTCAGGTGAAATATTGTAAGTGGATAAGTGTAGTCTCTTTTCATTAAAACGAATATTATTTCCTAGAGGAAAGAAGAGGAAAGTCGAAACAACGTATTTGCAGGTCAAAACTAGATTAATGATTGTTACCGCCAGACACCCATGCTACAGTGACGAACAATCATAAAGAGATCACCTTTCTTCACTTTAAATGGCGGCAGTCATGTAAGGTGACGCAACTATTCCTTCAACAAAAATAAAATCTCTGCAAAAGATTGCAAAAATGGTAGAATAATCTTTAACCTCGAGTTTGGTAAACTTATCAGTACTTGGATGGGGTTCGATGGTCCAAAATCTATCGAAAATCTATTTGACTCACCAATAAAAACATAAATAATCGCAAAGGATCACGGTAGTTGGTCGTAAGTCTCTAATGTATGACGTTGATAGATTCAGAGAACACTGACCAGTGCTAAATGTCGGTGACCGTAGAACCTCGTTGTTATCTCCAACAGCGGTATTTCGGTGAAGAGAGGAAGCTTCGCGGAGATCCCAGGCTACAAGTGATCCATCATCCTACATCAGTTAACGACACCGTCAGTTTTCAGACTAAACAGATCATCGGATTGTTAAGGGAAATCCATTTGAGTAAAGTAGTGCAGGGCCCGGTAGTTCAAAGAGTTCAATTTTATCCGCTGGATAAAGTTATCCACTCTTTGAACAACCGGCCCCAGAACTTTAAGTCTATTTTATATGTGGATGAAAGTATTGTTGTGATAGCAAGAAGGTTGAAGTTACAAGGAAAACGTACCAGTCCAGCAAACGCAAGCGTTGCCTTCGATGGGCTCAAGCAACAGCATCTCGGCACTGATTCACATATCAAAACCCTGCAAAATTATTTTCAAAAATAAGTTTCGTTGATCACTACCTTAAATTTATTTTCATCAAACAGATTATTTTGGAGTTCCTGCTTACTTCTGAGGTTTAGAGGGTTCGTTGATATTCCACAGGCAGACCACGCCCTTATTCTGTAAAGTCTCGTCAACCTACAAAATGCAACAATTACCAGTCTTATGAAAACCACTCGATGGATTGTTATGAACGGATTACTCCTCCACACCTATTTGATGATGTAGATGTGCATGCATACATATAGGTATACTTTTGAATGTCCACATACTTATTTATGTGGCACATACAAGGTTGTATTCTCAAAAAGTGCAAATTGTTTTATCTAAATTCCACGACTTTTTGCCATGTCACGTTCTATGACCTTAATATAAAAAAATCTAAAAGTATTCTAAAAATTGATGGATTGACACCGACAAAACAATTTTCCTAGTTAACACTCAGATCTAAAGTTTTCTATAACTATTTTTTTCAAGACCTGGATTTGGAATATTGAAATTCCATGACTTTCCAGGTTTCCAATGACCTGTACAAACCCTGTTATCAACATACTTTATTCATGCATCATGCATGCATGCATGTAAAAAAATAATATGTAAAGAGGTCACATTTGTTGCCACTCCAGTCGAGGTTCTGTCTTGATTTTCTCTATCTATAATCAATAACTCTTATACAATATATTCAAGACACATTCAAAAACAGTAATAACAATATAGGTATCAACAGTTACCTTAGCGGACATTTTCGCTTTATTTAAGACAGGCCCATAAGCAGTAAGAACTAAATGTGTTTGCACTGGTGAGATATGGATGCCTTCAATTCTTCGTCCTGAAGAGAACACACAATTGCTTACAATGTGGAATACAATATTCTACAGTGTTCAATACAGTACCAACTTCACATTTTAAATGCACACAATTTCACTGAGACAAAACGTTTCTCTTATGTTATAACATTTTAAAAGAAAGCTATAAACTATTTCTGGAAGAGGTTGCAAATTAAGCAATTACAAGTCAAAAGGAGATCTTTACCAGCATTTTTCGTTGAAGTAGGAGAATATTTCAAAAATTCCACACACGTCAGTACAAATAACAAACATGCGATAGCATTACAAAATGACGTAAGCAACAACAAAAAGATAGCAAAAACAAGGAAAACAATAATACAGCAACAGCAGGAAGACATTCAAGAAAGGATATTCAATGGAATTCCTACTTGTCGAAATAACAGAACACTGGAGTAAAGCCCTTGATGAGAAACAAGTTTTTCGTATAGTGTTTGACGATTTTGGAAAGGCATTTGATCCCTTTTCCCATAATATACTACTGCAAAAGCGTCACGGACTAGGGAGCACAGGGAGACATGGTCATGGATTCCCGACTATTTGAGCTGTAGAACTCAACTAACATGTCCTGGTAAAGTACAATTTGGAGTCCTTCAAGGATCAGTGCTTGACCAAATTCTATTCTCCTTTATTGCTTGTAATGGTTTTCCTGAAATTGTGAACGATGGCATTGGACATTTGGAAATGTATGATTTATGTTGTTGGTCAGACTTCCGATCGGGTGCCATGAGCACAGCTACCAACGGAATCTTGAGGTTATATGATTGGTGTGTCAAAACTCGAACTGCCAAAGCTCTTGTTACATTTATGCGGTGGCTTACAACGATGCCATCAGCAATGCATTAGATTTCTATTTATTGGTAATTAATTTTAGTTAAATAGATTTGTAGAAACTGTTTTTGTAAAAACCACTGCTAGAAGTAGTTTTCAGAATTTTCGAAAAAATCTGAGTCCCCATATATATACACGATCACATCAGTTATGCTATAAACTTCACCGTGTTTAAATAAATGCAATTATTTATTATTATTATTATTATTATTATTATTATTATTATTATTACTGAGACGTTGGAAATACATTACTATACAATAGCTGTGTCATCATAATTAATGACAACACAAAAGCTCCACTGCAACAACACCAAAGTGAGACAAGAGCATGCAAACCTTCAAGATAGGGCTGCTTGGTGACAAGCTGAATGTAGCCGTCACTGCAAGCCATATCCTTCTTATCTTTAAACATCGTACTTGTTTCTGCAGCCGCTGCTTCTTCTAGTAACACCAGACACACCTGCAAGCGAACACCAATGTAATTAGATTTTCAGTTAACTATGTTTAATGTTGACATGTTTAATATTAGAACATGCACAAACAAACAAAAACACGAGCACAGACACCAACATCAGCACCAACACCACACTAACACCAACACTAACAACAACACCAACACAAGTAGTAGCACTTCTGTTGAGTTAAATGCAGTGTCATCTTGTAAACACCAATTTCTTGATGGCCAAGGGACACTTCATCTCGAATGTCTCCTATACACAGGACGAATCTCACAGTGATGGCACACCAGTGTGGATAGCGCAGTGACAGCAATGGAGAGCACAGTGATGTATTACAAGGTGGCAACGATGGCAACTGATGGCCGAGTGGAATAGCGGTGGCAGTCGACAGTTGTAGTGATGTTGTATCTTTTTCCCATAATATGCATATTTCTGTCACAGTAACAGTCGATTGCATTTCTAACAACACTCCATTGTTGTTTTCACGAAGAAGACAAAGTCGTGATCGCGGAAATACAGCCAACACTAACCCCAATCCTAACCCTTACCCAAACCCTAAAAGTAGAAATTAACTAGAAAAAAAGGAAAAAAGAAGCTTAATAGAACAAAAAGTATTGAAGAGTATTGAACTTGGGACCGCTAGCATTCCAGTTCTATGCACTACCACTACACCAACAACCCAATTCGCTGCCATTCATCAATGATTTATTGTATAAATGTTACAAATAGGATCGACTGTTGTTTGAAATGGCATCAACTGTTACAAAGGGTCAAAATGGTTGTCACTGTCATCGGCTGTGTCAGCATTACTGTTATGTGCTGACACTGCCATTACTGTCGCTGCCATCAATATGACATTGGTGTCACAATCACTGTCACACAAGTGGTACATTTCATCTCTGTCACATTATTCCCAGACTATCGTTATGTATTGCAGTGACATTGTTACTCTGTGAAACCGAAACACGTTCTCGTTTCCCGCTGGAATAGCTTACATGGAGATGTATTCACGTACCTGGCCAGCCCTTTGTAAGAAGCCTGAAAGATGCACGCTGTTAATGCTAGCTTTCTCTGTGGCTCTTGTATATTCGTCTTCGTTTGTATCTTCTTTATCTGCATAATAAAGTGGAACTGTTTGTTTAATCTACGAGTTGTGACAATCTCCTGTTATTTAAAATGAAACAATATTTTATTTTGAATCATGTAAATAAACTATACACCAAGAAAATTTGAAACAACCTTCTCCCTTGATTACCGTTAACTTGTTATATAATCAATGACAGAGTCCTTTGGTAGGTTTCCATCCAAAATAACTGTCATTTGGTGCGTGATGTGACTTCATACAACCAACTCACTCTCTGTCTCTTGACAAGATTGAATGAGGTAATGAGGTACAGTGAAATACAGCTTCCCTGTTCCAATTAAAATTTACTTTGCAGTTTAAAGTGATTTGTCTAGTCGCATTTCAAGTAGGGAACTCTACATTTTCATATTACCAATGAGTATACTTCCTTCAAACTGAAAACTTCTGAAAATGTTTCGGGGATCAGCAAATGACTGCATGGAAAAGATTCCATGAAACATTAATAGTATTCTAGTGTACTACCTAGACTAAAACTATAGGGTGCAGGTCCCTCTCACTTTCCTATAGCACTCTTTCTCTTGATGTCCACCAATATTTCAGCAGCTTAAAGATAGCTACAGTAGAAATTACCAGGAGTGAACACAAACTTGGTTATTGCAGTGTCATTTAATATGGCGAGGGGGAAGGGAGAAATTCCTTTTGCACGTAAAATTATCAAGACCCTTGTTAGTACTTGCCAAAAAAAATTGGAGACACCCTTGTTGGTTGAAAAACAATTTGTGACCTCCCCTGCCCTTTCCTATTTCTTTATTGGAGTCAATTTCCGTGATCTTATGCTCACAAGTCTTGGTACCAGCTAGATCATTGTTTTCTCTTACCACCACAGCTGATAAATCCTTCCGGTGGATGCTGCACCCATTTAGTTCGCATCTCGATCTCTTCTGACTGAGTTTCTCTGTCAACGTTATCGTCATTGCACTGAACGTACGCCTGCAGTCGAAACGAGAATTCTTCAAATTAATCATTTTAACTCAGTTTTTGACTTTCAGTGCGACTGCACGAACCAAGACCTCCCAGACACTTTTCTTACAAATCAGCCAATCACGAATCGAGCTAAGAACAATGAAACTGCCACAAATACGGATAATCCATGATTGCAACTGAAAACAAAAATTAATAATTTAGATTTCCCGCTCCTGTATTCCTGCAAAAATATTACTGGTCAATTAATTTTCTGGCAAATTTCATTTTTCTCAAAATAAAAAAACGTCTGGGTGGTCTTGCTTCGTGTAGTCGCGCTGTAAGAGCTGTTTTTGTTTACCTCAAGATAAATATTTTTATAACATAATAAAATATTTGGTCATTAAAACACTAAGATCTTATTAAGTTTTCGATGTTGCTTAAGGAATCTACAGTTGTAATTTGCGGAATGGTAACCAGTCCAAAAACAATGCATCATGAATTGTGGAATTTTGTAAATAACCCAATATTTCCAAAATTGGAAACTTTGTCATTATTAGCAAATAGAAAAAAGTGCGTTGTTCCTGCAAACCAAAGGATTGGCATCTTTTCTTAACGAAGACCGTTATTTTACCTCCATAATTGTTAACTGTTTCAAAAGCTGTTTCCAGTGAGACCTCTCACATAATGATGTCGATGTTGTGTACATCTCAACAGTAAAATTTTAAGGGCGCTGCTCTTGCCGTACTTTTTTGAGGTATATCCAAAAGTCTAGCGTTCACGTTACTACAAAATGCCCGGATGGTAACGCAATAATGACGTTTAGCACGTAACTACTTTGGAGATAAAAATGATGCGGACGAGTTCAAATCAAACCGTTATGCTCGGCTGTAAAATCGTGCCCAAAGCAAACGAAAAAAGTCTGAAAAACGTATTAGTTCAGACGTTTTCTCCCATCTGAAGACTCCAAGTGAAACTCATGTGTGTGTATTTTTTCTCTTAGGGTGCGTTCGTTTGGGACATTCCATATATTCTGGAATAAGGATTCAGTCTGATTATTCTGCAAGCTGGAGTAGTTAGTGTATACAAAGGTTCTCCAAGTACTCCAGAATCAAAATGGCTCCCAAAACAGTGGTTAAAGTTTATTGAGCTATACTCTTATTCCAAAATTAGTCCTAAATGAACGCACCCTCAGGCGACGAATAAACTGGGCTTGAGGCAGGTACTGTGTGCTGGAAGGCAATCTATTTTACCTGTCTGGTATCAGAGCGGCCAAAGTTCTACTGGAAGGCAGTCTATTTTACCTGTCTGGTATCAGAGCGGCCAAAGTTCTTAATGTACAGCTCGTACTCATTCAGAGGTGGAAGGTCGAATATATCAAACGACGCTACGTCCAGGTCGATAAGATGCATTAATTCCTGCATACACAACAAGTAAGGGATAAATATAACACAACTGGTAACAATAGGAACACAACTTTGCCTTTTGAAATAGAAGCAAAAGCATGAGCATCATCAATTTCAAGTAAACTGAAAGACCCTATTCACATGCAGATGATTTTATAACAAACTATTAAATGTTCAACGCAAAAAGTTCTCAATGTTTTGCTACAAAGGGAATCCACGCACGTTATGGCGATATTTTACGACTGAACTTGTAATATAATCATCTTTGAAAAACTAAGTCATTAGCTGAGGGTGACACTGGGGTTTTTAGTATAGTGTATTACGGATTGGATGATTTCTTGTACAAATCTTCGGTAATTTTGATCCGAAGGAGGAGGACTGTGGTTCCATCTAGACCGGCGAAGTGCGGTTCTGTTAATTTTGGACCATTTTAATTTTAACTCATCATTGTGTTTTCATGATTTTTTGCGCGGTTTCTGCTGATTATTGTTGGTGGTATTGCAGTCTAGAGCACCCCCACTCCCTTTCTCCACAATTATGCCCTATTAGTTGCACGGACATTGGGTTGATCCCCAGCCACACCCTGTAAAATAAAACAAAATTTGCAATGTACAACGCTAGAATACAAATATAGTCGTGGCATCTGACAATACTGTATCATCTTATGAACAATGAAGAAACTATGAAGAATCAAATCGAATTATCAGTAACTATCAATTTTCTTCAAAGGGGAAAAACATGTCTACAAAGGCAGCCATGGCATTAATGAACGTTTAGTTTACTTGGCATCTACGAAGAAACTCTTGGCATGTCAAATATAAACTGTAAAGGGGATTTACATGTTCTGTAAAGGGAGCAAAAAGATCTATACACGAATTCGATCACCTTTGCAGGAGTGTTGCTATCTCAATAACTAACGTCTTCTCTTTCAAATGCACTGTAACATATCATAACACAATACATGCCATGTATTTACATCTTTTATATAACCAAAATATTGAAAATGACATAGATAGGTCTCCATGTACCTGCCCTCTTTTCTTTGTCCTTGAGGCGACCTTTTCGTTGATTTGTTTTTGCTTGGCAGCCACAAAGTTGATTCTTCCTCGGCCAGTTGATGGCCTTACTGAAGCTTAAGGGAAGAAAAAGTAAACCGTGTAGTAAGTCTTGTGTTTAAATGCATGAACATAAACTACGTCTTTTTAAAACACTAGAAATTTTTTGTGCAGTAAGTACTTACTATGTTTCACTTCTCTTGAATCCTGTACAAAGAAGATACCAGGAACATGAGTTTTGGGAAAAAGCGAGAAAACCTGTCAATAACTTATTGCTTGTAACTGAAAACAATCACATCATAATTACAAATGGTCGATATACTCGTATGTAATGGCTATACGGGTATGTGCCACTGCTACCGGGTATACAAATCACAGAGCTTAGATGGTTTAGTCTGGGACAAGGTATGGATTTTACATGTCGAGCCTAGGCTAAGGTAGGGATTTTAGGTAGCTAGTCTAGGAAAGGGTATTCAAGTTTAAATAATTTCTGATCTGGTACTGGGTATGGCTTTAGGAGAGCCAAAGGTACATACCAAACAATAGTCTGAAAAGGTACCTCCCCAGGAGTTAGTCATCGCGTAGTTGCTTGAAGGAACGATGCAATTGGATAATAAGACAAAACATAGTGATAACCACACCTTTGCAAAAAACCTAACCATCCGGGAACAAAGCAATTCCTTTGTAGCTGTTTAAACAATAAGAGACGACACAAGTTTTAAGCAAATACGTCTTTACTGCCGGGAGTGGATCCTCAAAATAAAAGACGTTTCCAAAACGGAAACGTAAACGTATTTCATTTTGTAAAATATGGGATTTGTTACGACGTGTTTTCTATATATGTTGTTTCTCTTTAAAGTTGATATTCGCACAAGAGACACTAAAGGGTAAAACGTATAATCTATAGAAAGAAATTCCTAAATGTGAACAATTTGAGACATATTGCTAAACCAAAACTGATCTTTTCTCTTCCCTCAGAAGCCAAGCCAATCAGAACGTATCCGAGATCAAAAGAAGCAGACTTAACGACTTGCCAAGAGAGCATTTTCCTCTTACTCTCCTCTTACATAGCCAGTCGGACTAAGATTCTACCATTCTTCTACCGAAAGTGAAGCACAATTTTGACCCACACTGTAACTTACATCATCACTGGATCGTGAAGACAAAGACTTGCTTCCTTCTCTGGAAAACGTCCTCACGTCTTCATTCTCAGCATGAATCGCCTTTAACAGCTGTAACGCAATAAATCAAGAGCGCATCAGCATTTACTACTACCGTTTATTTCTGCTCTGCAACCACTTCTCCTTTTCATCCACGTTTCATCTTCGACCTACATTTCAATATCTATCTTCCATTCTCCCTTTCTTTATCTCCTGTTCGGAAACTTGCCTCTTGTGCACCAGTCAACTCAATCACTTAATCAATCAATCAATCAATCAATCAATCAATCAATCAATCTATCTATCAATCAGTCAAACAATCTATCCATCCATCCATCCATCCATCCATCCATCAATCAATCAATAAATCAATCAATCAATCTTTCAAACACTGTATTTAAATTGGAAGCGTGATTAGATATGAACACGTACTCTTCCCCACGGTACTATGTCTACATAATACAATAAAAAAATTAATAAAATATATAATAGAACACTCTACAAAATACAGCAAAAAACCCTACAAACTTACTTCAATTACGATAAAGGCAAAGTAAGATAATTAAGAAACATTAAAATATTCGAGAAATTCTAGAGTCCACTGTGTACTGTTTTACCACTGGATATGGTAATACTGGCTTAATTCTTTTGGGTGAAATTGCTGAATAGAAGAGTCGCATTTGTTCTATACCTTTTAAAATAGTATTAAAAGGGGGAGGGGGTCAAACTGTTTGATTTAGGGATTAGTAGAATAGACACTGAGGCTGATCGAATGTTGTACTTTCCAGAAAAGCAAAAGTTTCCAAAATTAATCAAAATTATTTCAAAATCTACACTGAACTACATATGTAACATTAAACTTGGAATTCCCCTATTACAATTTTTTACATTTTTGGAACTCTATGCAGATATAGATGTAATAAAAGCGTTGTTTTGTAAGTTTCTGTTGATATACTGCATGCCGTTTGCTTCCGTATTTTTCAAAATGCATGTTACTGTTGTTGGATTGTGGATTGAAGTGGGGCAAAATTAAAGGTGACAAATTATATTCTGATTCCATCAAGCATAAAAAGCAGCTTGTCAAGCGAATTAAATCGTACTTAAAAGCACTCATTGTCAAAAACAATGAAAAAATGTGCAAATGATGATGTATTTCCTCTATTTGACTCAACAACTTGTGGCACGACATTGTGAAACAGGCTAATTATAAACTACAGTTCCTAGCAACGGGGTGATGGCCGGCATTCATGCTCAGTCGTTCTCAAAGCCAAGCCCTTCACCAACGGCACATCGACTTGTGAGCCCAGAAGTAATAAAACAGCTAAGCTGAGACTCTTCAATCCACTGTGAACATTTACCTCACTCATGTCTTCTTTTAGCTGAAAGAATAAATAAAAAGAAACGGCAATAAGCAAACAGCGCGAACATACAGCCACCCGAGCGATGGACGAGGTCATTTCAAAATTTCGTTTTGAGCTATATTTCGTCAAATGAACCAAAACAAACTTTTCTTATTATAAACTTGCATATTGATCAGTGGCTACTTTTATTATCAAGGCAAACCAGTGTTTTTCTTAAGGCTTGGGAAATTGGGTACACTGAGTGGAAAAGAAGGTACACCTGGGTTTAAGGTCATCTAGAGGGGTCTGGGGGCATGCTCCCCCAAAACATTTTAAAATCTAGAGTCCTAGAAAATAAAATTTTGTGCATGTTGGGGACCAACTTCTTAAGAATTGCGGCCCTAAAATACCAGGTTTTTCTGTGAAAAAATGATATCAACTTCAAGGTACAACTTTGCAATTTAAAGTACCACTGTTAGTTAATTAATCACAGGTAAGAGTTGTGATGAAGTTAAATGTTGTCTTTGGTGACTTTTAGAAAATTGCCAGACGTCGTTGCTGGGGAAAGGCGGTACAGCCACCGGGGAAAGTTGGTACAATTTACCCGTGTACCGGCCTTAAGAAAAACACTGCAAACTTGGGCCCACAGACATGACGGAGAAGACAGTAATCTTAAGGCCCATTGAAACAGATTCAACATTGTCCAGCATTGCCGCACCCACACTGTTGGACGATTGGTGGGTGAGGTGTTTAAACCAATCAAATCTGGTCCAGGGTCATCCAAAATCATCAAACAGGATGTTCAAACGGATTCAACATGAGTCCAACAATGTTGAATGGTATTGGACCAACGTTTTGGATCGGATTCATCGGGTGGCTTTCTATCAACCATTTGTTACTATAACGTTCAACAATGTCGATGGAATTTGCTATTGCTGACTAATATCAACAATACGTCGTGTCAAGTGCCCCCTTCCCTATTTCTTTCGGCACTATAACTGTTTTACTCAAGGAGGCGCTTTCCCTTTGATCGAAGTACTCACACGATCACGGCATATGTTGACAATATATCGGCTTATATTTGAAAAACAAACATTCTGAATCATAAGGACCCAAAATCAAAGTTGATAACAATTTTTAAATGTTTTGAGTTTCTTTCCAATAATTGCAAGGAAAAAATGTGTTAAATGTTGTTTGTTTTCAAGAAAATTTTGAAGTTTTTTTTTGGATTTTAAGTAAGTTTAAAATTAGGTTTTGGAGTTAATATTTAACGAACGACCGCCAGCTAGTATGCCATCGAAGGAGGGGCACTTGCTCGCTTAAGGCGGCGTTACACGCTGCAATTGTTCGTGCAACAAGTTTCGCAACGCCGTTGCGAGACATGCTGCATGAACCATTGCTGCTGCACGAAAGAGGTGTTACACGCTGCAACGCTCTTTGTGCAGCCTGCAACATAGATCGAGTTTCCTGGAAGAACAAAATAAAATTTCCACTTAGATCTATAATTTTCATTATTCATTCCTCTATTCATGACGTCCTCAATGAGTGGAATACTTTCTTCAAATCATCGACCGACAAATGAAACTCATTGGCGAGTTATCTTGACGAATTAATCTTCTTCTGCCAATCCTGTGGAACTGTTGTGTGCCACAGGCAGAGGTGTTTCTTTAAAGCTTCAATGCGTTTTTTCTTTTGATTATCCGAGAGTTTAGCGGTCGTTGTTTCATCGTCTTCAACTAATTCATTCACTTCCGCCGTCTTTGGTGTTGTCCCGGAAGAGCTTTCACGCATGCTTGGAGGGTTTTAAACCAAAACATTGCTAGACTTGCTGCAAAGGGGGTGTTACACGCTGCAATGCTCAAAAAGTTGCTGCAACCGTAGCGAAAAGTAGAACCCGATTCTACTTTCTGCAACGATTATGGCAGCAAGTTTCGCAATGATTTTGACCATTGCAAGGGGTGTTACACGCTGCAATGATTCATGCAGCATGTCTCGAAACTTGCTGCACGAAAAATTGCAGCGTGTAACACCGCCTTTAGGTACAGTGTTTGTAATGTTCTAACAATTTTTCTTTTTAATTTCTCGCCTCTAATCCCCCTAATCACCAACAAAGAGAAAGGGGAAATTCCCCCTTAATGTCGGGAATAAAGGGTACTTTCCCTGAAAGGGAAGGTACAGCAGACCTGGGAAAAGATTGATTTTACTAGCTAGAAAGTAGGTACAGCCATTGGTGATATGCAGTACAATATCGCAGTGTACTGGCCTCAAGAAAAACATCGGGCACCCATCCCACCGAAAGCCAACATAAAGCTAGTTCTCACTGGAAGATCCGATTCTGGTGTTTCTTCGTCATCTTCAAAGTCTTCTTCATAATCCTGCAGACGAATCATATTTTTACTCAATAAACCACCAACAGGCAAAAGTAGACAACACAACAAGAAGGGCTCGTGCGTAAATATGGCATTCTGATGCATAATCTCGCAATACAAATGCTTGAATACTTACTTCCGGAAGAAGGAAAAAACATCGGAAGGCGATGTTCTTCTTTGTTTATGTGTTTGTGCAATAGTTATTATTATCCCGACTTTGACGTGTCGATAGTTCCAGCTACTTAAGCTTGATTGAAAGGAATGATTATACATGCACATGGTGATACACCATTTTCTCTGTCACTTTCAAATGTTAATTACCATAGAATCCCGTTCATGTGCCCCAGGTTTATTTATGTTCTTACAATAAATCTACAAAAATGACAATAAACCTACATTTAAACATTCTGACAAGATGAACTGATAAAACTATTCTTAAAAAGAGGGTGGACGATGAGGATGTCTTAGATTATAGTGAGGAGTGGCTTTCAAGGAACAGGCAGTGGAAGTGATAATCTTTGTTGTTGACGATCTTGTTAAAAGTGGATTTGTTTATTTCTTTGTGGTGGTTATAGCGATTTGTTGTTAGCGTACTGATGGATGAATGGTAATCAGAGATGGAATAAATGTTAGATAGAGCTCTCTTTGTATATATTCAAGTTCTTTCATTTGATAATTTGGCCAGGAATAGTGGAAAATCTGAGACAGATCTAATGCATGTGATATAATAAAGTGCTAGATCTTGAGGAAGCAATTTGGCCCTCTGAAGCTGTATTAGAAAGTGCAGTCTTTTTGAAACTTTCTTAACAAGTTCTTTGACATGAACAAGGGGCAAATTGCATTTTCCTACCTCAAAATCGTCCTCATAGTCATCAGCATTATCCTCTTCGTGTACCTCTTCTACACTTGCCACAGATACCGTTCTGCTGACCGAAGATTTGATTGGATTTTGCTTATCGTCTTCTTCATCGTCAACAGCATCCTGCAAAAAATGCCCCCAAAATGGAACAAAAACTTTGATCTGTAACTATTAATACATTAATACATGATGATGATAACAACAACAACAACAACAACACTAATAATAATAATAATAATAATAATGACGCCGATGATGATGATGATAGTAATAATAATAACAGTTATTGTGTTGGTTACTTGCAATCTGTAAGTAGATGCAGTATAATCGAGCTAGATTTGCTACAAAGTCTATAATTTACACTAGGAAGGTTGAGCCAAAAACCAGAGGATGTGGTTGCTTATTCACAATTTCTTCAGTTTTATTCTCCAAAATCAGATGTTTTTCACTGAAATGGGATTAAGAATAAATATATATAAGAACAGTATCTTAAGACAGCAGTAAAGTAGTCAAGAACCAAACGGAAATAAGAAGGAAGTGCAGAACAGGCAAATAGAACCATTAGGGACTTCATGAGGTCGTTCTTAATTATTCCATTGAAGACGGTTTTGACATTACCAAATAATTTTGCAGCCACCTCCTTCCCAAGACAGAACATTCAAGTGGCGGCAGAAAATATACATTGTCGGTTCTGGCCAATTAAAAATTAAGTCAAAATCTGATCCGGCTTTTTCAAGGTCTTGTCATAGTATATCTGCTGGTTTTGTTCCAAATTTTGGTGAGCCGTGGCTTGACAAAGAAAAGAAGCAGCTCCATCAACCAGAAACGTATCCTAAAAGTATAGGGCTGGCGCAAAAGTTACACTGGCTTGGCAATTCAAGGAATAACCTTTTTCACGATATTTCATAAAAGTGATATCTTCAAAAAACACAAGGTCATAATTCAGCTCCATTTTACCAAGTTATTAACATAGAACAGAGAAACAAAATCGTATAAAAATAATTTCCAATGAAATGACGAATTATCTGATATTACAGTTAAAGTTAGGTGAGTAAAACTTTTGCTTATACATAGAACGGGACACGAATGGTATGTCGGCTGTAATATCACAATGAAACATTTCCTCTTTCTTGCAGCAATTTAACAGTTACAAAAGGTAAAGAAGAAAACGAAATGAAGAACACCATCTCTCTATTAACAATCACTCACAGCTTCTTCTAGGGTAGCAGCTCTAAATCGCGCTTTTGTTTCACTGGTCCTTGGCTTCAGTTTCTAGAAAAGAAAAGGTATTTAATGGGTTACGGTGTGCGTGTAACCAGCTGTATAGTGTGTGGATAATTCGTAGTATTATCAAACGTTTTGAGCATTGCTTTCTACATTTTGGGCTTAATGGTGATGTAGCTGTTTTAACTAAGTACAATGCAGTTACATGCCCAGGTCAAAAACGTGTGCTACCAGTAGTATCTTTTGCATTAAAACTTCAGTATACAAGCATTCAAATACAGACATTCTTGTAAAAATAAATTGAGTGTGTATACCTCTTCTTTCTTCAAGGATTCTAACATTTCTTTCTCTCTTCGTTTTACTTTATCCTCCTGGTTTTCTCTGTCTCCTCTTGACTTGAAATCTGAGTCGAGCGCTCTGATAAAATAGATCAGGTCAAAACATTACATAACTGATTGGATTACCCTGCAACTAATGAAGGTATTGCACATTTTGTCGGGTAACTGTGAAGAACTAGGGAACAACCCCTTCGTCAGAGCATTTACCACTTGTTGTGTCTTATATGTTGACATCTCAGGATTACAGAGGTTCCAACTCCTCTGGTATTTCCAGGAGTCATGTCAGGATTTGCAATAGTACTTAAAGTTGGTATAAGTAGAGGACTTGAAACAAGTACAAAAAATTGAGGAGTTTCTTGAGATGGGTTCATTTGAGACTGTTTTCAAATGGAATACATGAATGATGGAAACATTTTGTACCTAAATGAATAAACAATTTCTGAAACATTTTCAAGGGTAAACTGGAATTTTATGTGTATGTAGATAACACAAGTTTGCATTAAATCTGTAATCAAATAATGAAAGTCTGCAGTTGTGAGCGAAGCTCTGCCGGGAGTGACCCAAGTGTACATGTAAACTTAAACTTGATAAACAAAAGGGCCACACTATGATCCAGTATTATCACTCAATGCAATTTTTTTTCCCGCATCACAAATTATTCTTAACAACACTCCTTGACCACTTACGCCTCATCATCTTTGGAAGGCCTCCTCCTCCTACCGTCTGCAGCCTGAAATGGACATTAAGATATTTACTGAAACGGAATATTTAACTCTCCCATGCAGGCATAAGGTACTAGATGTAGAGCTACATGTACGACTGGATTTGACTGTACATGTACAATGCAGGTATAATGTACAGATCTTGTCATTGCTATGCGACTCTTGAAGCTCATAATGTACTAGATGTTGAGCTGCAACTCTTTTCAGTTTGTTTTAGGGTACCTCCAATCAACATTTGTTTCAAACAGAGTCGGACATTCCGCAGTGTTGTTCCAACGACAAATTGTACACATTGGCAGATCTGTGAAGCGTGATTGGTTATATTTATCTTCAGATTAGCAACTTTTGCTTTGATACCATTTTTTCAATTTTCCTGTTTTTGTCACCGTTATGTGTACAATCTAAATAGATTTATAAATTCTTTGTCTCATCCAACTTTGGCAATACATCACACCAGATTAGCCCAAAATTACACTCCAAACTAGAGATTTGTGTCTCTAGAGATCGCGTAGCAACGAAAACAGTGGCAAACATTAGACATACAACAACAAAACTGGAGTAAAAAGAAAAGAATATTAACAGTCTCCTTCCTTGTGCTCCAAGGTGACAAAAAAAGTGGCCGTCAGCCAGGCTAATCGCCACGTGTTGATGCTACCATAACTAGAAAGGCGCTGTTTCGCACTGTCTCTTTTGGCAATCGCTAGGGAATCAAGTAACGTAAGTTTTAAGCTAAAATATCTTAAACATGAGTAGTTAAATGATCTGGCAATACGATGAAGGAAGAATACGTTTTATTTACCACCCAGCTCGATTTTTACTGAAACACAAAATTTAAGAACCAAGAAGGCCCTGAAACAGAAAGTTATAGAAAAGCAAAGTAAAATGAGGTTTTGGTACAACAACAACCTGTTATTTTATTGTAAAACCAATGAGATTATGGTATCAAGATATCAAAATTCAACAGTAAAGCATTAGAAGCACTGCAAATAGTACCAGAGCCACAAGGCTGAAAATGTTGATGTAAATTTAGTTTTGGTGGACATTCTATTAAAATATGATCCTGAGCTGTTCCGAGGTACACCTATAAGACACAAAAGAGTATTGTGGCACCTGTGGCCTCTCTCTGTCTCTTTCCCTCCTGTCTTGTCTCTCCCTTGACTTCTCTCTGCAATAGCAAAATCACAATACTGTAATCTGACTTGATGGAAAATTAATTGGATACAAATTAAAGCAACAGCAGATTACTTCATTTTTAAAAAAATGAGCTTGATAAAACTGGGTACCCTCTGAAGGAACATACAACAACAACAACAACAACAACAACAACAACAACAACAAGAAAATTTATTGAGACAAAAAAGTGATCTACAATATTGTTTCACACCTGGAAATAACAAATGCTGATCGAGACGGAGGAAAAGAAAAAAGAACAGTACTGCAATAAACGTAGGAAATAGAAAGAGGGATGTTGAGGGTAAACTGGGAAGATATATATACGTATCAAGGTGAGCGTATTTACACCCAAAAAATACTAAGTTACCAACATTTATAACTTGATACCATCTGAAATGATTTTATGGACGTCAACATTTTTCTTTTCTTTTAAGAGTATTTATAAGTGTTCATAGATGATTTTATGGACATCAACATTTTCCTTTTCTTTTAAGAGTATAAGTGTTCATAGATGTTTCGATTTCTTACATAATCAGCAAGACTATCATTGGTCTCCATCACTAGATGTTATTCACTTCCATATTAACAAAATTCAAAGTTGGTGGAACCTTAAATCTAACATAATCACTCTCAACATTACTACTGGTAATTAATACCTTGTATCATCACTTCTGCGACGTCGCTCTCCACTTTTCTCTTTGTGTCTTCTTTCACTAGATCCATCCTAAATTATTGTTGATATCAAACAGATATTAATACGACAATTTGATTGATATATTAGAAAAATTTCATAAATGTTCAGGATTAAGAGTTAATAATGACAAAACTGAAGCGTACTGGCTTGGAAAACATCACAAAAATCCACCTACTGTTCTGTCAAATATCAAAACCATAAACAAACCAATTAAAATCTTGGGTATTTTCTTCTCATATAATGATAATTTAAAAGACACACTGAACTTCGATCATGTTGTTAAGTCTGTCAGGAAAACACTCAATCTCTGGAAATGGCGAAATTTAACAATATCTGGAAAAATCCAAATAATCAAAACATTCATTATTCCAAAGATAAGCTACTGTACAAGCATAATCAATCTAGGCCCAAAAAGATTAAAAGAAATCAACTCATTGCTATTCAACTTCATTTGGAACGGGAAAGACAAAGTCAAACGAAAAGCTATAATTAGTGATTACAAAAGCGGCGGTGAAAAAATTATTCACCTTGAGTCCTACATTGAAGCACAAAGAATAATGTGTCTTAAGAAATATAATGAAAAATACTTATCAACGGAAAGTATTTACTTCAATGCGATTTTTGAAATTTCAAAGGTACCATTAGAAGTCCCACTTTATTATAAACATTGTTTACAAACATGGAACTCTCTGAAACCTCCGTGGGACGAAAACAGCGAAATTGAAGAACATATTATATGGAATAACAAGCTAATCTTAATTGAAAACAAAACAACTTATTGTCAAAGAATTATTAACAAAGGATTAATAAGAATTAATGATCTATTATCCGCGAATGGAGGCTTTCTTACAATGGACGACCTATTGTCAAAAGGTCTAACTATGATTGGCATGTTCTTAGTTATGAGCATAATAGATGCACTGCCAGGTCATTGGCGAAAGAAATTAAGAATGACAACACACAAAAGAAATATCACAGTAAATGACAATGTCACTTATATCTCTATTAATGAAAAACTAATGAAACTTGAAAACCTAAAACAGAAAACTGTTTATCTCGAAAATATGTTCTCAACCAACAGCTCAAAAGCGTTTTACCGAAAAATACCCACAATACACTTTCGAATGGGACTCGATATATCTATTACC
>JAOEHT020121253.1:0-12503 GCA_025448195.2 Parazoanthus atlanticus
GTTCAACACGCGAACAGGTATTGTTTACCGATGATAAAAATAATCTCGTTTTGTTGACAATTGCCGCAGGTGGTTTAGCTTGGTTTCTATTCAGATAACTATTTCAATAACACCCACGCGTAGGCGCTATTGTTTGAGTTTTCGCGATTACCATAATTGTGAAGATTCCTTTTTCGCTCAAACAGTTGGATCAACGGCAAGAGTGAAAAGTTTCTCAGGTTATTCTCAGAAACTTTTCACAATGCTTCGCAATATCCACTTGCTTCACAATATCCACTTCTTCACGACAGTAGTAGGAGGATGTAGGTTCTGGCATAGAGGGCAAAACCGTCAAATCCAAAGAATCGCCCTCAAAAACTACGTCTGAGAAATTGTTGCTTTGCCGTCGTGATGAAGTGTCTCTGGTGAGACATGGAATATTTACACTGTTGGCGTAAGCGTCTTTTGTCTTGATTCTGGTGTAGTCTCGTGAGATTTCAGAAATGGTCCAGGGCAAACTTGAGGGGAGAGAAACTGGAAATCTGCGAAAATCTTTGAAAATCTTGAGAATTTTTTCAGGGCAACAGCAAGTTTTCGAGGGCGCCGCAAAAATGTCTCAGGGGTGCGAGCTGTTTTTGAGGGCGATTTTTTGGATTTGGCGGTTTTGCCCTCTGTCCCAGAATCTACAAGCTCCTACTACTCTCGCTAGGGAAAGGCGGTACGCCTATCGGGGAAAGTCGGCACAATTTACCGGTGTACTGGCCTTAAGAAAAACACTGTTAAATCTATCGCATATCGCACATTCACTAGAAACTGGGGAAGGTAAGAACACCAATAATAATTTAACTCGCCTTTGTGCTTGTTCAGCGAACGTGACTTTGAGCTGTTCATGGTCTTGTTCTATTGTCTTCAGTTGCTCCACATTCTTCAGTAAAGCCTCCAGCTGTGAGTAACAGGAAAACAAAACTTCACTGACTACGAGCCACCAGAGGTCAGCTGTCACGTCAGTTAGTTATGGAATCAACAATTTTCCATTTTGGGAGGAGGAGGGGGGGGGGGGGGAGTAAAAAGCCAAAGTTTGGTCTTACGGATACTGGCAACCTTTTCATTTGAAAACCAGCACAAAAAACATAAAAGTGTACAAGTACTCTTGGGAATTGTGCAAAATAAATGGTCTTCTTATGGATTTGTTTTAATTCATTAAAACTCTGGAACATTTTGGTCTTATGGCGCTTAATGTCAGTTTGTTGTGGTAAGTAGTGTAGATCTACATCAATTCAACTGAGTACCTCTTTTGCTGCCTTTTTCTGCCCCTCCAACATCTCATTGATCTGTAACAAGTGGAAATGTATATGTAGTTACACAATTCATCCTCTTCAGTAGTCTGATACGTGGTGTTGAGGGACACATTCTGGGAGTAAGGACGCCTCTATTAATGACAAAGCTTCAAAGCTTTGGGGGTGGGGGCGTATTTACATTCGGGTGTCTGAGACCGAGGGTTCAGTAGAAGGGGAACTAAAAGGGGCTACATGTGTAAGAAAGCATAGTAAACCCACCTGTTCCGATTGGTTTTCGCATTTCTTTTCCGTTTGCTGTAACATCTGAAGTAGTTTGGAACACTGTGGAGATTTATCAAAAGATCGAGTGACTGGATAAACGCAATTGTTTATTCGTTCCACCTAAATAGTGATGGTTGCCACAAAGTAATACGAATAGTACATTCATACAAGCATCAGCTTCACAATACTACACTGTATCAATATATTTCCACTGGCTACCTGTTAAAGCCAGGACAAAACTCCAAGTTTCGAATACATGTACACACCAACAGCTCATCCGTCTGTGATCTGAGTACGCTTTACATCGTATCAGGTGCATATTCGCTTAACAACAAGTATCTGTCACCAGCATTTGTGACACTAACCAAGAATTAAATCTGTTGTTTTAGAAAGTGAAAATACGTGTTCAGGTGCTGGGTCACACCTATAGAATAATCTCCCAAACTACAGAGGGTTAAAACCACCCTAAATCTGATGTAGAAAGATAATGAATAAATGAGTGAGAGTGAATGAGTGAGTGAGTGAATGAACGAACGAACGAACGAACGAACGAACGAACGAACATGATGTTGATGATAGTATTTAGTGGATGATGAAACTGATGGTTAACACTTGGTTTAAGTACTGATTAAGTTACCTCGGCCTCTGACTGCGCTCTGCGACACCTGTACTGGGAGATGAGTCGGTCTGCCTGTGCAAGAGCCAGTGCCTTCGCTTCCAACAGATCTTGAAGATGACTTTCTTTTGTCTGTCACAAACGAAGGGATGTTTTCTTCTAAAACAGTTTCAGTACAGGAGTCTACTTCGTCTACAGCTATTTAAAAAAAATGAAGAAACTTGCAAGAAATGACGCTAAGACAAGCACAACTTTCATTTCCTGCCTACAGAGCAAAGGAATCCAGCACAGCATGAAAAATGCCATATTGAAGCGGTTGGACCTCTCATCACGCTCAAGATCTATGTCCTGCACTCTTCACATGTCAAACGTTATAAAAATAGCTCGACGATACAGTAAAAACCCACGTTACCCAACCTCCATCTCCCTCGTTATAGGCATGTGAGATTTTACTGCCCAGGAGTATTTACTTGGTTCTCAAATGTTTTATTACGTGCTTCATAAATTTCACACAAAATTATGAAGTTGTATGTTATAAGAAATAGGTTCCAACAAATTATACAGGGAGCTTATATTCCATTTTCAGCCTTTGGTTCAGAAATGTTTACTACTGGTTGTCTGTTGACTACTGTATCTAGACTTAAAGGTAGTCGCTGTTGAATGCAGATCAAGCAGAAGAAACAAAAGCATGCGACTGCTTAGTTAAATGGTTACCTGCTAAATGCTTCTTACAGCATTGTCATTATAATTGCCATTGTCATTACTATTATTACTATTATTTTTATTACTATTACTTTTAGTATTTTTAGTATTGTTATTACTATTATTATTACTATTACTATTACTATTATCACCGTCACCGTTACCTGTTGTCATTATCGTTATTGTCAGTCATCGTCATCGTCATCGTCAGCGTCATCATCATCATCATCATCACTACTTTTATTATTAATATCATTATTACAGCGCAACTCTATCAGTTTGAATCACCAGCTTACAATGGACACAATAAATACATGAAGACTACAAAACAGTTGCTTTTCTGGTTATTTGTTTCATTTGAAATGAGTATTTTGGAGTAATAATGAAATACATGAACCAAGGTGATGAATGCCTTTTATGGGAAAATCATCAGCTGAAAAGTTCCTATAAATTATCCACAGATTTGTAGCTTAAACACTGAGCGATCCCACAAAAGGCTAAGCCCAGCCCCCTTTTTCGCTCCAGACTAAAAAATTAAGCAGAGCGTACTAAAAAAACATGGCCGACGCAAGCGCTAAAGAGAGAATTTTTATATGGGTGTTTTGCATTTGTGTCTTTTTTTCCACAAATAAATGAAGAGCTATATAAGTGTTAATGACTTCAGATATAGGATTGCTCCGTGTTTAACTTGATCTTTGGGAGTGCAGTGTACTTTCTATTGTGATAGGATATTGACGAAAGTTATTTCTTGTAATATGGTTCATGTGATCTAAAATTTGAAAAACGTTAAAAAAAATTCCTTCTGTGAACCTTCTTCAAAATTAGTGTACTCGTGATCTTAAACATTTTTTTGGACGACATCGCCTTGTCTACGTTTGATTTTATTGTCATTTCGAGTTTTTCTGTGTAGGTATCGGCAGAGAATTACAGCTAACAATGGTTCATTAATGTTAAACATTAGATACTACTAGACGTGATCGTATTGTATGTAAGCTGTTGAGCTTTGCACTGAAATTAAATCTGCCCCTCACTGGTCATATGAGCAATTCCCATCTTATACTTTGAGGTTGCTAGTTGAGTCGGAAGCAATAAACAAGACTGTGACCGGATGGTTTCCAACTTACTGTTAGTGCCGAGAGTTTTGCTTCGTAGATGTCGATGATCTCCGATGCCTTGGGATCTTTCAGCTGTAATCGAATGTAAACGAGAACGTTAGTATGGTGCATTGGTTTGTGTGTCTGATTAGTGACCCAAAGATCATGAGTTCGAATGCTCTTTAACGAGTGTCTTTACAAAATAATAATATTAAGTAAAGGTGGCAACTAACAATTTAGTTGGACAAGGATAACATTGTTCTTGTAGGTTTTCACGTTGTCTCATCTCAGCTTTAACTCCACGACATGTACCTACGCAAACCCGTCCAACATTCTTCCTATGTAACAGAGCCTACAGTACACGATGCAATACAATTTCAGTCAAGTCCTTTATTTGGATTTGGTTACTACGCAGAGTTTTCCAGTTCATGGCTTTGCCTTTTTCTCATGCAGCAAATTGTCCCCGGGAAACAAAAGGTGCGGTGAATATTATCTACTCTACTATTACACAAACTTACATACCTCCATACCAGATTTCATCATCTGAATCAGAGATTCGATGTTTGTTTCTCGGGCATTTCTTTTGGGTGTGTCAGCTAATCTTGTAGCTACTAACCCATTGACTGCTGATGAGCGGGTGACAACCTTGGAGGGGTGTCTGGGAGGGGAGGGAGGGGGACTGAGATCTTCAGCAGTATGTTTCCTTGACAGCAACTCCTCATCTCTGGCAACATTATTAGATGCCACCACCTCTCCAAGCCTAGCACGATGATTGCAAATTAGTATCAACCTATCAAGAAACCCTTTCAAAGATGCGATCTAAAATGTTACCTCCAACTACTGTTTTCAACCTTGAACTTTGAACGGTTACTCCTAAATAGTTTTCGCTAACACTAGGAGAGTGCTGGTGTAGGCTCCGCCTTGTTGACTATGTAAAATGCTAGCTTGTGTTTTATGACCTAAAACTTGCGAGTGTGTACAAAGTCTTTTAAAAATAAACAAATACCCTTAGTTACCCTTAGTTAAAGACCACAATTCTACACTCTTGAAACGGCACTTGACTAAAGGTAAGATCTACTTAGGAACCAGTCTTTTCCCTGAGTTCCATAAAAATGCACATAGGTTTTGTTGATGACCAAAACGGCCTTTCTCAAATGTTAAGCATTAACCATTTTGGACCCATAACTATTTAAGTATAACGGTAAATATACTTTTAAGGGAATGGGGATGCCAAGAAATGTTCGGAAATAAAGACATAGAACGAAAAATTGTAGGTGCCTAAGATTCTATAAGAATTAGAACGCTATTGTTGAATACAACCCACCAATTTTGTGTACCATGCTGATGTTATACTGTACATAGCGTCATTGGCCCTAATTTGTTTTAACAAAGGGGCCTTAAGAGGGAATGGTATGAAAATAAATATGACAGCATTTACCTCTCTATGAGATTATAAAACAAAAGTATATTTAGTTATTTTAACAAAGGAGGCACTGGCATCAGTATGGTGAGGATATGGCAGTCTCGCAGTTTGAAGCAATGAAGCTACACATAATTTTTTTTGGTTTTGCAAAATGTTGAAAATAAAAAAAAAGTTTGGCGCAAATTGAAGAACCCGGAAGTAAACTGCAACTTATCAAGTTCCAACCAGAGCGCAAGCACATTTTTTATTCATAATTGGAAGCACTGAATTCATGATTAGAAAGGCGTGAGCATGTGTATAATGGAAGAAATCGACAACAGTAGCATTTTAGACACCTCAGATCTGGTCCCTCAAATTAAGAATTTTATGTAATCAAACTATTTTACAATGCCAAATTTCTGTTGAAAAGAGTAGTTCTAAAGACTTCTTACCAGATGATCTGGAAATCCGGCAAGGTGCTCCCTTCCCTGAATATCCTCAAAGCCTTCTGTACATTGTCTCGTGATTTACTGTTCAGCGCATGTGCCAGGATTGGTATCAACCGCTGGTCCTGCAAGGCCGAGTGAATGCCCTCCTGCCAATACAATGAAATAGCCATTGCTAAAATACCACAATTTCATTTGTTCAAAAAAGAGCTCGCTGCATTGTACTGTACATAACTTTTCTGGTACCTTTTGAAGTGTTAAGAAAAGTGAACTGAAATCTCTAAAAATTGTTAATGGAAAATTCTCTGGAGTGTTTAGAAACCTCACTTAACTTAACTTACACGTATCCGTTCTTGCACCAAGCTGTTCAAATAATTCAAGAAAAACTTTTATAGGTGTGAGCAGTTGAAAAACAACCTGCCAATCCCTCTCTTCCCCCCCTCTCCTCAGTCAACCACGAAACAGACGTATTAAACAGATTACGAATGGGAGAACCAAAAATGGTGCATAATGCCTAACTTGTGATAAGGCTTTTCTTCAAAACACCGAAATCAATATTGCTTTGCTGTCGCAGTTGTGTGGAGTATTTTCAGAAACTTTCTTTTAACTTCTACTAAACCTATTCAAAACAGAAGTGAAACTGCATCTGATATAGTCATGCGTATGGCAGATCAATACTTCAAACAACCTAGTCTAGACCCTAGTCTTCATCTGATACTGCTCTAATCTCTTACTTGTCGGTATAATTACTATTTCTTTAATTGTTTTTCTGCTCTTCGTTGGAGTACTGGAAGGAGTTCAAAGGTCAAGGCAAACCCTGATGCAACTTTCATCTATTCTCCTTGTGTTAAGAACATTGTCTCACTCGCTCCTAAGAGTTACATGATGTCATCACTTAGATAGATGATAATAATGGAACTAATATTAAACAGCGAGTTCTGTCAAAATATAAATATAGGTAGCACACAATCCCAATCAATTTACTCTATGCCCTGTTCTAAATGCCACATTCTACAAATCTACAGTGCAAAACCCAATACTGATGAACTAAAACATGACATTTAGCTCATTAGTATTAGCTTTGGAACAATCAAAGTGAAGCAAATTGAAAGGGTAACTAGAGAACTTAAGCACAAGGGCGCGAACGTCAACGAGAACGTTACAACAACGATAGACTTAATTACATAATACAATGACTTCAAGTGGGAATGCAACAAGATGGCCATCTTTCTATCGTCTTCTTTAGAAAACAGAATGTGAAAAGCTCAATTTTGTGGTTTTCTAGAGAACGCGAACAACAAAGTATGAATCATTCCATCTTCGTGTGGCTTCAAAAATAAAGTTTCTAATTTTTTATGTTCACACACCTTCACGCAAAATTGAAGAGAAAGAATGAGTTTTATATATAAACAAACGAAGGGAAAACGGAAAGTTAAAAATCCAGAAGCCATCTTCGTTGATGTTCGTGTCCTACTGTAGTTGCTTAAGGTCCCGAATATCCAGTCATCTCACCGCGACCCCTGGTATTGTGCTCTTCAGGTTACACAGTACGTCCAACATCTTCAGCACCACTGTAACACCCTCCTCACTGAACAAGAGTTAGGAGAAAACAGAGAACTTGTCATTTGAAGTCCAATATCCTCTAACGATCTCTTCACCCCTTGCTGAATAACATATTTAGCAACAGTATTTAAAGAATCTTGAACTTTGTAATATAATTTACTCAGTGTACTTGTACCGCCTTGGCAACAGCCCTGCTAGAATGAGGAAACTTCGTGGGTGAGGCACCTCTCCCAGCGAAAGTTTACATTCCTAGAACGTGTTTTAATGGGATCAACTTGTAACTTGTAATCCACACATTTCTGTAATACGCCTGCCAAGTCTTTCATTGTAGTTTGCCTCAAGTGATTAAACGTATCCAGAAACGAATCATAGAATAATATACGGTTATGACTTGCCTTGTCAATCATCCCACAAATTATCCGCACTAAGCAAACTATCAGAACACAGATTTCATTTATGTGACAGTCTCTTCCATTCAATTCTAGCTACCCGGAAAGCAATCTACACAACCTATTCCCTCACAACAAAAACCCTATAACCTCCTTAAGAAATTGTATGCCTTTTACATGTACCATCCTTATCTGTAAAACAAACCGTTGTAAAATCTCCTTCGTAATTCACGGTGCTAAATGTCACAACGGCATCTCTTCTATCTTAGCTTAATTTTATAGCAATGTAAATTAGTTTAAACATGTAAACAAATTAAACAGAACCATATACTACAATTGTAAACCTTATCAATTCGAGGTTTTTTTGTTTTTGTAATCACTAAGGTACCTATTAATAAAATAACTACCTATCTACCAACTCTTTTTGGTTGGTTGGGCTATTTCACATTCTACTGGAAAAAATCGTTTTAGTTTGGTTTGGCTGACCAACTTTTTTCAACCAACTAGAAGTACTTGGTTGAAATGCTGTGAAACGTTGGGTAACGACTGCAAACCAGCTCTATCCTTCTGCAACGTTTACATGTATCTTGTTTACATGAATGAACTTTGGTGACGACTGTCCTCTTACCAACATAGCAAACATACCTCCACGAAGAGCCGACACAGCTCTTGGTGACCCTGCCGTTGTGAAGGTACTGAAACTCCACCAACCTCCAGCAGTGCTCCACATTTAAACTTTTCAGTAAACTGCTCCTCAGACTTTCTTCACCACAAAGCATTGTGAAACGTCAAGAAAAATGAAATTTGTAGATGTTTCCTTGGATTTGTGGAAGGGGAAGAGAAGAAAAGCATGTACAGTTCATGGCAAACTCCTCTTACAAGTGGACTTCCAACAAGATTTGAAACTCTTAAACTTTTCTAAACCAGAAACTGTCAGTTTCAAATATTAGTACTATAAATAAATTAAACAACAGTTTCATCCCCTGTACTTGCCGTGCAACTCCAGTGGTGCGAATACATGTCAAATGTTGTTGTTGTTCTTATATATAACACAATATTGTATCTAGGTAAATGCTATTATACACCTTACCCTATTTTGGTCTAACTTAAACATGAGTAAAAACCTTTGTTGTTCAAAAAGATAACATAAGCTGAATGCAAGACCATCTTTGATCACCGTGATGTGAGTTTACCCTACACCACCTGGAAAACACCAAGTGTCACCATAAGTAACTTTCATTTTTTTGTTTATTATTTATTTTTTGCCATTTATTCTTTCACGTAATATCAGAAGGCGGTGTAAAGTCAGATTAAGAGTATCCAGACTGCTGGATATTTTTTCATAGCCAAGATTTTAAGTTAACAATCTACATATATACCCTATAATAATACCATCCAATGGCACCTTAACCTAAAAGCTCTGGTAGTGAATAAAGTATTTAGGAGCTTATATATACAACTACGTATTCTTACAGATCTGTCAACTTCATAATAAATCCAGTAAGCTGTGAACAAAGAGATGGAAAAACCTAAACAATCTGTCGCAAGCGGCTCTAAACCAAGACATGCATATAGTTCATTCAAGGCACCATAATATTCTTGTAAAATGAATTTATGGTACATAACACACAAGCCCAGAAAGTACCAAGGATATCATTTACAGCATCTAGTGCCTTACTGATCCTCAAACACTTCATTTTTAACAGTGCGCCGTCAGTCTCCCTAGGAGTGACCAGGACCTCCGATATCAAATGGGACAGAACATCTATACGAGATACCACCCGGTTCAGCAAACCACTGTCTATCAGCTCCTGTGAGGACGAACCATGGCAATGAAACTTATCATCACCACACATACAGTATTCTTTGACACATCCCCAGTCCTGGGGTGTGTGGGTTGGTGGATGGGTGGGAAAGAATATTAACAAAGAGAAGCCAAGGGAACTAGAACCCCTTTCCCCCACCGACCTTCCCAAACGCCCGGGTCTTTGAGGTTGCCTTTGAAAAATATAAACAACAAGCGTAAATAATAGCAAATACAATGTAAAGTAATGGGATTTGAAGCAAAACAAGGAATCGTACTGCTATAATAACGTACCTGGAACAATATCCCCAACATGTACTCCCATCCCTCAGCCAGAGTTTTGACTTTCACCCATACTACTTTCTTTGATCAGTTTACAACAATCAAATGCAGAGGAGAGGAAAGGCACCGCAGCTTCAGCAGCGGAATTCTTTTTCCAAGAATATTTTGAAAGAAACAGATTCCAGACTTGCTCGGGATTTTGTAAGGCTAGATTTGGTGCAAATAACTCTGACATTTCATTTTAAGATTTTCAAGATGTTGAACTGCTTCAGCCAAGCTGCAGTTCCAATAAAAAAAATGTAGAAGTAAATGTATCTGACAAATCCATGTATTTCATATTACAAGACTCAAAAGAAAAACAAATTTTGACTGGACTTGTGCCAAAGGGTTTAGAATTGTGACAAGATACACAGGCATGACATGGGATCCATACATGTTTAATGTGTGAGTTACATTATCAAGAATCCCAGGGGTACAGAATTACCAGAGAAACTAAAATACTGTAATAAACTAAATGCAGACAATTTTTTTTGGAGGGAAAAGTGGGGATAAGAACTTGAAGATGAAAATCTCTTACAAACCATATGAAACCTAAAAGTAAAAAAGGACAGTCGGGACTCGAAATAACACGTGACCACTCACAAGACAAGTGCTGGCCAAATAGGTTTTGGCTCGGTCGTACAGATTTTTTCTTAAATTAAAGATTTGTTTAGTCATGGTCTCATTCTGGCGAAAACTTGCACGTTAGCTGCCCGTTACTTCGAGTCCTGAAAAGTCAGTTTATATATTTAATTATTTATTTGTTTCTTTTTTTGGTTCGTATATCTTTTAATTACCTATTGAGAGTAACACACTACTATCCATACATGTACATGTATGATAATGGTCCATGTAGCCCTCAGCACAACACTGGGGTACAGTATGTGTGTCTGTGTGTGTATGTGTGTTCTCTTACAGCGTTTAATGCAGATTACAAAGCCTATAAACTGCGCCAAGTGTATTATACTGAAGGTTTCCTGAAAGTTCTTTACAGCCTGGATATAATAAAACTTGTAATGTGTCAAAACCGAACAAAAAAGAAGTGTTTGCTAGTTTTCCATCCTTGACTGACTTGCACCATTCAACTGCAACTTCACCAACTCTCCCATCGATCATGGACTTGAAACAAATTTTTTATCTGCGCTGTAATTTAGTGATTCAAATATTAAGTACATGTACTACTGTAGACTGATTACACACATGAATTATTTGCTTGTGCAGAACAAACGGTCTATCGACTCGCAAATACTCGTAAGTACCGAGAGAGCGAGTATTTATGTAGACCATTGTTTCTTTCTAACCTACATGTACATGTGTTATAAACGAGTTAGTCGTGCGCAGCAAGCCTTTACGAGTAAAAACTGTACTCGGAAAACTCGTAAAGTGATGTTACTTGCGGACTGTACAGTAAGTCCCCTGTGGTACATACATGTATATCATTTCAGGAGAACAGTGACTAAGGGATTGACGTTCCTGTCCACAGAAGCAATTTAATTATTTAGAAACGGAGCACAATACATTCATCATAAAGTTAACTGACCTCATACATTTCTGTGATAAACTCCAGTGCATGTAAGGATACGGTTGGGTGTATCTCCACACACTGGCTGGCCCAGTGGATGATGGCAGCGTACAGCTCATTGATGGGCGATGAGCTGGGGGCCATGAATGTCTGGCACAGGATGATCCTCAATCCGCTCATGGAACAAAATCTTAGCAACAATTCAAGCAACTACAAAAAAAAATGTTACAATCATGAATCATAAAAAACAGTTTATGTACAAGTACAATATTGTCACAGTGACAGTGCCGAGTGAGTGTACATGTACATGTACCTTGATCAATCTAGTTTTCTGTAGGTAATCGGCTTGAAAAAGGAAGAATTACTGTACAAGTGAAAATTTCCTTTAAAAAAGAAAAGAAAAGGGACAAGAAGTTGGCAGTGAAATTCTTAAGCAGTTGTGTAGAAGGTTTTGGTCACAATATTTAAAGTGGCACTGTGGAGAGAATACTGCCATCTGTAATCACATGACCTACATGTACACAGTCCAGTCACATTTCCAGACAAAATACTTTTCACAAGAACGATGTGATAAGAGCCATAATCTTTATGAGGTTACCTGTACAATGTATGTAACTAATGATAAGGTTTTCAAATGGAACTCTTTATGTTCATACATGTCCATCCAAAGAAAGGGCGTTACTTACTTCCAGGTTTTTGGTTTCCTTCGGACATGTCCACACACAGTCTTAACATAAACTGTAGCATTACGGTGAGCACTGGCTTGAACATCCTTTGGTTTTGATTACTTATATTGTACTCACATACATGTACATGTACAACCATAATGTCAGACATGGCCAGTGTATACAATCATGTTATGCATACATGTACAGTATAGTCATACCTGACACTTTTCAATCTTGATTATTTCAATTAGTTTACATACATGTACTGCGAAAAGCTTGACAACAAATGTCATTAATGAGGAGATGTTAAAAAGTAACTTAGGACTTAATAACAAGTACCTTTGAAGCCTCGTCAGCTCTGCTGTTCCTCAACAAGGCCATGATGTGCTCCATCCAGAACGGCAGGTGCTCCTGGCTGCAGAGTTTACATCAATTAGA
>JAOEHT020121327.1:0-12503 GCA_025448195.2 Parazoanthus atlanticus
TCTTCTTTTTTTTTGTCTTCTTGTTTTTCTTCTTCTTTTTAGTCTTCTTCTTGTTCGTCTTCTTCTTCTTCTTCTTCTTCTTCTTCTTCTTCTTCTTCTTCTTCTTCTTCTTCTTCTTCTTCTTCTTTTTCATTATCATCATCATTTTCTTCTTAAACTGAACCAACCAAATTATATACACGCTTCTTTTTCCATAAGTATAATTTATGTGAACAATAAGGCTCAAATCACTCAAAATTTAAAAACAATTTAAGAACAATCTCAGGCTGCGAAGACTCTGTTTTAGACAGAGGCAGCGATAGAACACCAAAGTTTTTAGAGCTGTTTTCGCAACATTTATTTTTATGCAAGGCTTAAACCCCAGGAGCAAGGATGTGTTCTCTTCAGGTCTTTTTTCAAACTACAGCTTCCTATTAATCATAGAAATAAGAACAATTTAAGAACAATTTGAGGCTGAAATGTCCAACAAATATAAGAATAGTGAACAACTTGTTCTTCTATTAAAAAAAGAAAGAAAAAAAAACCCGTGCAGAGATGAGAGGAGGAAGTGGTCCCTATCTAAAACATGTTTTAATTATTCTTCATTTGTAGACATTTAGTATTTCAAACATATTTAAGTGAAACCGGCAGCTACAGAGCCACGATGATCTTTTGTTGGTATAACGGGTTAAAGGCATCAAGAATAAACAGTTATTTACGGGATTAGTCGGGTTGAAACGTATATTTAATAATCTTTTCTTAAAACAGTGATGCCAATTTAATATTGCAACAGTGTCGTGTAATCAGAACCATAATCGCTTTAGATTTGTTTTGCATTGGAAGATGGGTCCTAAATTACAATCGAAGCTGGCTAACGGAAAGTGTGTCAAGCAAAATATCGCGTGAGCGTAAGGCGTAAGCGCACTGAAGGCAAACAACTTAGCTCCTACAACAACAATCGCCGATAATTGAATAATAATTGAATAAATGTTTACATTTAATCTGGTTAGGGAAAATATTAGTAAAGATAGCAACAATTGATTTCTGATGTTGCGTGCCTTTCAGGTCTAGGCGAGAGGCCAAAGTTCTCCATCAAAAACACGAGTGCCTATCCCTGAATTTATCTAGTTTTGATATTTTATTCTCGGTCAGTAAAAGCTTGTGATGTAATACAAAGGTTGGAACAATTTCTACATTTTGACACGCAGCAGACGTGGGTGGGAATGATATGCGGCTTCAGGATATTTTTATTTCTGGCACGTGCTCTTTGGAAGCTTTATATCATAGTATTTTATGACGCTTCACGAACTATATAAACAATTTTCATATTTGAAATAAAAATGCAAAATGAACTTAGAAAATCAAGTGTAAATGAGTTTATAATGTAATTTTCAGATTAGATTACTAAAGAACTTTTCCAGCCGTAATAAAGAGACTGATAAGAGATTTCATATAGTTCAGGGTGTGCAACAAAAAATCTTTTTCGTTATACTGTGACCACATTCTCAACCTCATATCTTTGTCACAGTGAATTATCAAGCTAAGTTTTGTGGAAATTATTGTTTCTTCAAGAGAGGTACGACAGAAATAATTGGCAAAAATTTTTGGCATTTTGATCGGACGTAATCGAATTAACAGGAAAGCACAAATCATTTATTTTCCTTCTAAAACATTAGCAGAAGCTAAATGATCTCCTATATTAAACGCAGTCATACATAAAACATAGTCTTTAAACTCTATGTAAATGTATAGTGTTGGAATCAGCCTTTACTGTTAATCGTATTTACAGTATCTGGGAAAAAAAGGCAATTTACACACACACAATATTTATCCATTTAGCAGTTTAGAGTTAAATGTAAGCAGCTTTTAACGAAACGAGGAAATTGTCTCAAATAAGCTGGCTTAAAAAGTATTTACCATTATGAGTGTCATTTCATTTCCGATTAGCGGAGAATTTGTTTTTAAGAGTGTTGAGAAAACGAAAAGTTGATGTCTTTATTACTGCGAGTGCACCTGTCGATAATGTCTGGTTTTTAAATAGTTTAATTTACACGGGCATCAAAAATGTTGAGGTTTTTTTCCACCAAATGTAAAACAAGATATAAAATGAGTGCATGACTATTTAGTTAACACTTATACTGCGAATTTCTTTTTGCCTGTAATTTCTCAAATCCCCTAATTTTAGAAATGAGTGGAGAGTGTTGTAGTGAGTCGTGTGAGCGTGTTTGTTGTTAAAGGATGCAGGCGGGGTTACCGAATTATAGACTGAGACAATTGAGTTTTCAGGACCACGTTCTAAAGAAGCTTTTGGTTTGAAGGTGTTTATGTCACGGCTATTTCAAAGGAGGTTTTTTAATTTCAGATCTTTTTTCCTGTCTCCACTCAAAAACGTATATTGAAATTGATCTTTTCTGCTATCCACTTGAGCTGTATTGAAAAAAATACCCCTATTTCTAACAAACAACCTTTGATGAAGTGCGTGCGCTTTTCTAAAAGCCAATCTTATTGAATATATTAACTCTTTTCCCGGTACATTTTCAAACATTAACAATTCCAAATTTTATAAAAAGTCTACTCTTTTGAATTTGAAGAAATCGTTAATACCAGACACTTCTACTCTTCAAGACAAGCAAAATGAGTGGTCGTTTTATGGGTTTTTGACAATTGGTTCAAAATTTAGAGCATTCTTGTATTTTTGCAAAATTGCCTTTTTAGCACCCAAAGCTTAATTTAAGTTGCCGTCTGGAACAAAGCAAATAAGAAGATCATTTCATATCACAATACCATAATTTATTTCGTATAAGTCGCTGTCTAACTTGTAAGTTGCTTTTCTTCAAAGGATAAACGGCTGCTTTTATAGCATCGTGATTCAACCGCTCGCCAAACAAAACGTAAGAACGAATTTAGTTTTTGAAAATATACGACTATCAAAAGCTTCAGAGAATGGCAGAGAAAGCAAAAATGTTAAAAAATATGAAAGAGAGACGATCAAAATTTGTTTAGAACTGAACATGTACTATGTCACATGATACAGTCAGTTTAATATTAAAACGTTATTCGTGATTTCTTAGGAAGGTGGTGCTTCGCACAGAGACTGAAATGAGCCTAATTGCAGGATTTTACTGAGTCACTGTTTTCAGAGCACTGATTACCCAGTACTAACCCCGAGTTGCCCTCCCATGGGATTAGTATCTTCGCCAGATGGACTGAATATGGATTCAGACTGGACGCGTGTTCAGTATATCTTTCTGAATAAGATAATTGTTTCGCAAACGAGACCTATGTTTTTTTTACTGGAAGACTGGTTTTAAAAAGACTGGATTTTCTGTGTTGGCAAATATGCTAAATATGCAGTTTGATCAACGGAGGTTGATGTGGTATGGTTTACGCCGTAAGATTTATTTGGTGTGAAGTTTCAAGCGTGAGCCCATTGTCAGAGCAGACTCATAACTCAGAACATGTCTGCTCTGACGAAGGGCTAATGCTCTTTACCCCTAACCTTACGGTAAAAAAACATACTAGATCAAAACCACATCCTTTGTTTACTTAACCTTGGTGTGTGGCTATCAGAACTATTTGAACATTTTGGACTACGGTATTACGAACGAATGCGATATGCTTGAGCCTGACTGATACCTCTGAGTTATGTCCGAGTAAAAAGGCTGAACAGCAATTGTTTGGACACAGTATCTTGTCTAATGAAGTGAACCACGTGTGAAGGACTAAAAATCAATTCAAATATTTGTGATAACGACACCCAAATGTATTTTCTGACTCTATTCAAAGCAAGCCCATTCCTGAATAGCATAGCAAAGAAAAGAACAGAGGCTTACTGTGGGATTGCTTGGAAACTGTACCATCGTAATCCCTTGCAGCGCCGGATCCTGGGCCGGTGAAAAGTTGAATGGTCCGACACAGAAACATATTCTTAATCTGCATGTTACTTTGCAATTACGTTTGTACACTTTCACTGATTAATTGTTGTGAAGCGCATCAGCCATTTACAAAATTCTTCTTCTGACATGTAAAGCTTTCAAAAGAGGCCGAAAACCCAACTATTCTTTGATATCCACAAAGTTACGAAGATCTACCGAAAAGGATGATCAATTATGTTATGTTTTCTTCACACCGAGTATTTGAAGTGTTACGCTTCGTTTTTCGCCACTCAAATCCCTTTAACTCAGCCGTTCGACAATAGCCGATTAATGTTAACTCAAGGCTATGCTAAATTTTGAATTAAGTTTCTTCATCTAGCAGGAATAGTAATCCGGTTCTTATAAAGCATGGTTGAAACATTTCTTGGAAATGACAAGCACCAAGCCATTAGTCTGCATGTAATGGTTAGAACTGTAAACCCAGACCTGTCCTCGGTTATTAAACGCTCGCAAACTTTCGCAAAACCGGGTCCTGAGGACAAGAAGACTGCCACATTTACGTTTTCTAAATATAGGCTAAAAATGCGCTATTTTAGTTGTTGTACTGACAATTAAGATTAGGCCTGTATATACACAGTTTTTCTTAATGGCAGTCCGAACTAGGAACTGAATTTTAATATTGTATAACTTAATTAATGTACACGCGCAGAGAGCTCTCTCGTATAAGCGTAGTTATTTGAATTGTTTACTATCGCCATTATATTTAGTTTTAATCTTCTCATGCATAAGATAGAAAAAATTTTTGTAGACCAACCATGTTTTATATGTACGATAAACTGTGGGGCTGAACGACGCAATGTGTGTATTGATAGATGGCGTGCGTCAAATTGTAAAACAGGTTTTATTTATCCGGGAGGAAAATAATTGGTGCTCACAATGAACATCAAATAGAGAGTGTTGGGAGTTTAGAAGATACTGGCAGTCAAAGTGAAGATACTTAAGTGAAACGCACGGAAACTACAAAGTCATGTGACTGCTCCAACGAGAGCTCTTGTTCACATACATACTAATTCTTAATGTTTTCCTCTACTTAAGAAATTAGTTGAAAGCGATCGAGTTCTGATTCAAAATAGAAAGATTAAATTTCTGGAGCAGGCTTGAGTAATTGTCAGATTAACCGCTGCCTGGCGAATACTAGAAAAAGAGAACTACTCATAGTTAATATTTAGAAATTAAATCCGCGGATCTATTTTTTCTCAAAAGCCTATCAAATTGTTTTTTGTCAACCATGATGAACGATAAGGCTGCATTTAAATACAAAAGTAACACAGTTTTGTTTTTTGAAGTAAACAAGAGAAATGGATTTTCTGTCTTTTTGTCTTTGATCACCGAATACGATCTTGCTTTGTGATGTTAAATCCAACATCAGCTATTTCACACGTACTCTCTTTGCATTTCAAAGGAAATCCGTAAATTAAGTTTTTTCAGCTTAACTGCTATCTATATCGTTTGTTTTTACGATTTCAAAGTGCGGTATATATCTGAACTTTTACCACACATAAAATCGCTTTCAGACGAGTTTCCAGCTGAAACACCAGAAAAAAAAGTCTAGAAAATATTCAAGCTTGTGTTATTCTCCCCCTGCAAACATTTAAGGGAAAGGCCCATTGCCATTGAGTTTGATCCTATCTACTACAGATAAAATCAGTAATTGTTAGAGTTTGAGATTTGTGCGAGCATTCATGAGCTACATGTCATTTTCGAAGACAAAACAGCACAGCTGCCGGCTTGACAACGTTAAACTTTTCGAGTTTTGACCAACTACCGAGAAAGTATAAAAAACATGCAGTCAGAGCCCCGTTTTGATGCTGAAGTTTTTCCCGCATTTGAACGCTTTTATCACCAATTTCATTATGTTCATAGAAATCAGAGTGACTTTACCAGGCGAGTTTGCGGCAGTTTTAGCAGAGTGCACGATTTTGTTCTCAGTTTATTGTTTCAGTTCCAATCATGACTGCTTAGTCTCCCACGTACTTGATAATCTTCGCAATCAGACAGCACTCAATTTCCTCTCTTTAACCGAAATAATTCTAAAATCGGTTACTGCGGGTTTATTTGTGCGGTAGAGTTTCCACCAGTCGTGTGGCAGTAGTGACGTCATTTGTCCAAAGACGAGGCTGGACACACCTGTTAGTATTCCTAATTACTGCGCTCTCGTTCTCTACATAAAGGCGCGCACAACTGGAATCGAAGCCAATACGCTAAGGCGCGAACAAGCTTGAACTTGGCCTTATTTTGGGTAAACTTACAGCAAACCAAATAATCTCTATTTTGTCAGGACGAACTGTTTCGAATCCAAATTCACGATGCCAAAGGCATTTCTTGTAAAAACTAAACGAATTTCTCTTGCAAGGAGCCCGGTCAAAGTGGAAACTTCAGAAAACGCAGGTTTGTTTTTCTAAAAGTTCATTTTAAAATCGATAATTCTAGAATAATGTATCTTGGACGTGACTTTTAAGTTCTCATATTTAGCTATTTTTCTTCGCAAATTTAGCTGGCAAAGATGATCGACTATGGATCTGACACTTCAGAAGTGACAAATTACTTGATAGTGTGAACATAGGAGCCATATTATGATCAAGATATACACATACGCTCAATGTAGTAAATGTTACAAGAAAACTATGGGAACTCTAATTCAGTTTTCATTTAGTGTTCAACTTTGACCCATCAGAAACACTGTCCTTCTTTCCGCAGAAGTCAGTTCAGCTAAGGAGAAGCTGAGAGAAGACCAGAGCACTTTGCATTCAACAAAACGATCATTTGGAGCTGTAAACAAAGTTGGGAAGAACTGGATCGAAGATGATACTTTATCAAATAAACCGGCCTTCAAACGTGTTCAAGGTAAAATACTTTTACAAAATTTGTTTATTTTAAATAATTTATGGAGCGGTACTTAATGTTCAGCTATTACTCTTTCTAACTGCACAACTTTGCTTTTAGAATCTCGTTTGCCTATCAAATCATTTTATAAACGTTTTTACGGTTTCACTTTTTTGGTAAAATACTATCTCTCACACGGAAGATATCTAGTTTCTAAAAGAAGGAAAGTTTAAAATATCTATATCAAAACGTGTCTGTTCTAATTAATCAGTTTGATTTCCCTTTGGGAAAAAACATTACTAAAGCTTCCTAGATTTAATTTTTTGTTTTGATTTATTCATAAATATCTTCTCTTAAAGTTATTAACGGCAAATTTACAATTTGAAGTTGAAATATCTGCTTATTCAACTGCTCTCTTTGAGACAAAGCTTGTAAAGTAATTCATTGATCTCAAAAGCTGTTGTATTGAAATCGAGTAAGGAAAAGGGAAGGATTAAATATCTAGAGTTTAGATTTTTTACTCAAATTTTTATTGAGCTCATTTGCATAATAACTTAACTTACTACAACCCACAAACCAGCAAGAAGTATTAAACAAAAGAAAACTGATTGCCGAAATGGAATCTCTACTCACCTGCCCCGAGAAAAAGAAACGCAAAATGAAAAATCACTTATCTACTAATAAATCAAATTTTGCACTAACTGACAAAAATTTCTACGGCTTTGTTTGGTTTTTAGATTTTGCTGAGAAAATGCTTCAGTAATAGGGAAGGAAATCGAGTCCATTTAATGAAGTCTCTGCTTCACTTCATATTCTGTTGATTGAGTCTTTTGAAAAAACGAACACACCTTGATAGTAAAAGAAAATGACCAAGTTGATGACGTCTTTTCAACTATTGGAATAATGATGTCTTTTAAACGGATGTCAACAAGAATAGGCTACTCTGTGGGAAAGAAAAGAAATTTAAATTTGAATGGGAAAAATCTCAGTAGATTTATGATCCGAGAGGGGGGCGTAATTTAGCAACTCAAGCAGATTTGGCAGATGATAGCACGAATTTTTCCTGGTGAAGTGCAGTGTAGTTTTAGCTTTAGATTTATGTTTTAAAGCAAGTTTTGAACTTTTAAAGTTTTGGTAAGCCAACGTACTCTTGTTCAAAAGTCTTTTGTTTTGTAATCTATATAAGATTTCGTTTCATGCGGCAAAGTATGCACAAAGATATATTAGCGATTTGAAATAACAATCCTTAGTTCTGTATAAGAAATATATTTATCGGCTCAGCTCTGCTTCTTGCATGGTAAATCCAAATTCTAAATATCTTTTACTATAGCAGCAAAAATATATAATGCTATATCTGTCTTTTAGTAAGCACACGAAACACAAATATGTTTGCGTGTGATTGTTAAAATTTGCACTTTCATCAAGCTCAGGTCAATTAAATACAAAAATAAAAATATGTAATTAATTTTATGAAGTATTACTTCAAAAATACGCTGCACTTACTCGATTTACTGTTCAAGGCGGTTTGTGGCCAGTTAAAAGAAAGCGAGTCGCATCACTTACTTGTTTTGTCTTCTTATAAAGCGTTTTTTCAGTGCTTTTCGCCGCAAATTTTCGATTAAACAAAACGCGTTCTCAATCGAGTTTCTTATTTCAGCGACTTCGATTTTGTACAAGTCCAATTTTGACAAAGATGATATTAAATGTCGTGGAGAGAGTACAATCGCAGTTTTGTTCAGAAATAGATGTCTGTGATTTAATCGTCAAATTTTCCGGCACCTTTCTTTACCTTTTGTTGATATTTGGTTTAGAGATTAAGAATGCTTACCGGATGTTTGCACAAGATCTGGAACTGTCAAACATCAATAGGAATCAGTTCATAGAAGAAATATAAGAAACAATACGAACTTATGAAAGAAAGTGTTCAACTTTGACACTTCAGAAGCTGTGTTAGTTGATAAGTGTCGCTGTGAATTCAATTTTGCGAAAAGCGAAAGCGGAATTTCATTTAAATTTTCCTTTGCCACAAAACAGACATTTAAAACCGCCTTTCTATGCTGTAGTTTTCCGATACCGGTAGAGATCTATTTCAATAAAAGAACTGAGAGAATTTTGCTTGAAATGATATTTTGTTGCTCGTTAAAAAGAGAGTGAGTAAGGACAATGTTTCTATTTCTTTGCGTTTTAACGTATTACACCTGACAATTTGCATTGTTAAGTATTGAAACATGTGCACTAGATTTAATTATCTAGAAATGTGTTCAGTGGTTCCGTAATTTCTAGTAAATTTTACTGAGGAGAATGCTCAGTAATGCACATATGATACAAAAGTTGTTACTCTGCCGAGAGTTTATTTCCTTTTTAATTGCGTAGCTTACATAAATATTAAAGAAAAAATATCTTTTAATTCTGCTTGACCCTTCGAAAGATGTCATGAAAGTGATGTTGAAACACGGCAAAGATAAATCGCCGTGTCAAACTCGTTTTGTATGTTATGAATAAGGAAAAAAATGCTTGTCAAAATCGCAGTCTATGTACACGCTTTCTTGAGGAAGAGATTGCTTTAGAAGAAACGAGAAGCTATCAAATGATGTCGGAAACTAGATGCACTAGCTAAATATTACGGTTATATTAGTGCAGAAACACATATTGGCGAGATAAGAATCGCGCTCACGGAACAAATAAGACTCTTTGTTTACTAAATTACGACTTCTGTTTTTGCTGAGTTCTGTTTCATAGAAGTCAGTAAAACTGGTGCTTAAAAAACCGCAAGGTTTAACAGTTATGAAACCGTTTAGGTCTGTGAGCGATTTCTTAAACTACATTAAAGTTAGTTCTGACTACGGAAGTGGCTACTAGAAGCTATACTATAGAAGCGCTGTACGTGTTCCTAATATTAGTTAATTCATCTACTGTCGTGTAGTGTCCTGTTGTTTTAGATCTACTCTGCAATATAACGCTCTAAGATTGAGAAAAGGGGGAGTGGTCATTGAATATTTGATCGGAACAAGCATCTCAGTCTTGTCGCCTCAGCGAACATGCAAAATTTGAAGGCTAAGAAAACTGAAAGATGTATCTTTCTGTTAATTTTTGTAATTTTGAAACATTTACAACGACAAAAGATGCTGATTTCTGCCTACTGGTTATAGTGTAAAGTATTCAGCAATTCTGGCTGTTCAGAAAAGGGAAAAATTATAGTAAAAGTAAAAATTATAAACACGAATTTTGAAACCTGATTGGCTAAAGGAGACAATGGAAAACAAATGAACCAATCAGAGTGACAATGATATGACGTTAAGTTGGAATTGCTTTTTCCCTTTTCTTCTTGCAAGGTTTTCTTTTTATTATACAACAAATTTTTCTTATTTTACTTTGTTTTTCTTTTCTGCTATTTTATTATATTTTACCTTTTTTTACTTCTTTTTTCTTTTCCTACGAAAGGAAGTGGAAATATTTCTGAATGAAACTGCTGTGTTGTGTGTGACCTCGTCATCGGTTGACAATGGCTTGCATGGCCAACAAGTACAGTGCACGATCAAACCAAAAATTTGGCATTTCTGCGCTCTTCATCACGAGTACTGTAACAAATTGTCCATTAGCTATATTTTATATGATATAGATGATATTCTAGATCTAGTTTGTTTTCAAAAACATTCCCGCCAGTTTCATTTTACAGTCTAAAAGTAGAAGAAGCGAGTATGAACATGCTGCTCGTATTCAGCTGTCACGCTATTATTTAATTGAAATTCTTATTTATCAATTTTATATGTATGTGATTTAAATATTGTATGATTTCTACGCTCCATTTGATTGTAGTTTTACTTGTGTCAAGCTGCTTGAGGTATTTGAAAAATACACCCGTGTAAATTATCTTCAAGTACGAATTGCGATCAGGCGATCGCACAGTTACGGCCGGATAAATATTACACTGTATGTTGCCGGTTAATCAAACCAAAGATAGTTACCCTATAGAGAATCAATCTAACACATTCTTTACAGTACACTCTTTTTATTATTAGAACATTTTTTCTTAAGGATGTTGTGGCTGAAAAACACGTAAAACGGTCAACATTTAGGAACATGCTGGGAGCTCACCTCAAGCTGTGACTATAAGAAAGGTTCAGCATATATTTCAACTGGCGCAACTGAGAACCGCAACTAAGATATCACGAGAAGCAGTGCAATTTCACATTTACAATTTGGTAAACAGCTGATTCTAGTATACACAGCCGTTCATTTCAACCAGGTGTAACCAGATCTAGTGTTATGGAGTAATGCATTTGTCAATGTTGAGAACAGCCTCTGAACGTTTTCAAACACATAATTATAGCAACCTCAAATTAAAACAGATTTAAGAACGCTTTTTAAGAACATTTAAGGCCGAGATCTTGAAAAAAAAACTTTCAGAAATTTCAGCCTCAGCCCAAAAAATAGACGTTTTTGTTAAGAAATGGAGTGTAACGCCTAATGGAAGCAGATATGCCTCTCTCGAAGCAGACGTTGTGATGTTTACTTGCATGTCACGCCCAAACAAACTCGCCTCACCTTACAACTTGCGAACCTTATTTGTATATCCTTACAAGATATTTCTTTCTTTCGTTCCGCAGACTTGTCTTCGTCACCTTTAGTCAGCTGCTATTATAATGACGACGGTAACACGGAAGTTTTAGCCACACATAATTTCGTTTGGCCGTTTGATCAGGGTTGTCTCAGGGAAAGCAGCACAAGTTCCAATTACACTGCCTCTTTCGATGACGAGCGCTTCGACCTGAACCCTGTGCATGCCTCAATCAAGCAAGAGCACATCAAGAAAGAAGAAAATCCCGGGAAAGCAGTAAAAAAGAACGGATTTCAAAAAGATGTGTTGAACCCGGTCACGTTCGCCTGTAAGACCTGTCAGAAAGTTTTCTGCACGCCTCACGGGCTGGAGGTTCACGTGCGCCGGTCGCACTCGGGCTCGCGCCCGTACGGCTGCGACGCGTGCGGGAAATCCTTCAGTCACTTCGTCAGCCTGGCGCAGCATAAGAAAACCCACTTCAATGTTAAGGTTTTTGAATGCAAGAAGTGTGGCAAGACCTTCAAGCGATCTTCGACCCTCTCCACCCATATGCTTATCCATGCCGATATACGACCGTTTTCATGCAACTTTTGTAACAAGAGATTTCACCAGAAGTCGGACATGAAGAAGCATACGCTAGTGCACACGGGTGAAAAACCACATATTTGCCGTCACTGCGGTAAGCGCTTTAGCCAGTCATCCAACCTCATCACCCACAGCCGCAAACACATGGGCTTTAAACCGTTTGCCTGCGAGATATGTGGCAAATCATTTTACAGGAAAGTCGACCTTCGCAAGCATGTTCACATCCAATGATAGCCCCGCCCATCCGAACAGGACAGACTTACGATTTTAAAAGATAACGACAGTGTTATTTTTCAGTATTCCTCTGAGAAATAAACATCATCAACTACATCAGTAATCGTAATAATTATAATATGTCATAAAAATCCAAAGTTACATTAATTATAATTATACCTGAATAAATACAGAAGTTAAAATGTAAAATATTTAGGAAGTTTTTAAAAAAAGACACTGGATAAATCCTAATTAAATGGAAGAATATATAGAAAAAACAAAAATTTGTTACCTAACAGAAAGTTTGGTTTATTTGAACTGATAAATTTGTCTTTAGGTTCTGCCATTTAATTTGCAAAATTTAAGTAACAATATCGAGTCTATATTATTATAACACGACAAGAAATTCT
>JAOEHT020121393.1:0-12502 GCA_025448195.2 Parazoanthus atlanticus
TCGGTGGAATGTGCACGTTCCATAAGGGAAAAAGTTAAAATTGCTGACTCTAACCACTGGACCATCACTGAGATTAAGAGAAAGCAACTTGTTAAACTGCACGTAAAACACCACCTGCATGGTCTTAGACATATTATACAAAATGATGATTTTGAGCCTGGAACCAAACAGATTTTGCAGCACAAACTAGAAGAGTGGCTCTGTAAGTAAAAATTACAAAAGCAGTATAAATTGAATGTTTATGGTGGTAGTCCAAAGCACTCTACCATTGACAAACAGAATGGTAATTTCAAGGCAAGTGGAGAAATTGTTGCCACAATTCTGGCTCAAGGTGGGCCCACCACCTTGATTTTTAGAATTTTTTTGTAATATTTCGGTTATGGGTGAAGATTTGACTACACCAGTCCTGATTTAGAGCAGCACTTAACTGCAAGTGAAAAGGAACTCCTTTGTAAGATTGACAACAATGTATATCAGTTTCAGAAATTATTGCTGACCATGGATACACCGGAGTTATAAATGAGGCAAACGTAAAGTCTATCTGATCCCCTGCTGTTGTCGGCATGTGAGCAGACGAGTCATTTGTCTCAAGGAATTTGCAAGGGAGTTGATTTTGTATGGCTTGAAAGAAATACTACACCAGCACCCTAGCATAACACGTGCAATCTTCGTAAATGGTATGAGGAAGGAGGCAGATGCTGATTACTTGTTTTCTTCAATGAAACCGCAGTTTTCAGCACAAAGATCCATCCAGCCGAAGAGCCGTGGAAGACTCAATCATGGATCATTTTTCAGTATCGAGGAAGATGAAGTTAGTGGTTCGTCCGAGGCTCTGGCATGGGCAGGCAGGGGCAACAGTGGCAATGGTGAGGGTACTGATGATAAAAATCACGAGAGAGTTTCCATGTGGGAGTGAAACACAATACTTAATACATTACTAATTATTATTTTGTTTTATCAACAGGTTATAAGGGATATGTTCAAAAACTTGGGGAGTTACGAAAAAGTGAATCTGGGTCAAATTATTACTTCGATTTGTATCTACAAGTAAATGAAGAGAAAGTGCAAATGATAAGAGTGATGACATCCAAAGAAGACACGAAAAGACAAGTTTTTAAAGATAAGTTAGAGTCCCAGCAGCCACTAAGTCTGAGCAATTTAAGAAGTTCTCCAAGTGGGATGGTGTTTATGAACAATGGGACAGTAATAAAAGACTCGCCAGCACTTTCCATACCATTCCAGTTCAAACCAGCTGCTGCTGAACCTACTATAACGGTGTCTGATGTGATCAAAACAAAAAAGCAAGGGGAAACTGTGTCAGTATCGGGGACAATCCGATGGGAAAGTGATCCCAAAAATCCTGAAAATTCAAAAAAAAAGGTAAGAGATGGAAAGCTACTAGATTCAACTGGAATTATTGATATCTCAGTTTGGGAAGGCCAACTAGAACATATTGAGGAAGGCCAATTTTACACCATCACGAATTGTAAAGTACGGTATTTCTATGGAAAGAAGCTGAGTACTACAACCGAAACGGTTATCTCGAAAGCTGTGACGCAAGATATTTCAGCAACAGAGAGCTCGTCCAGTACAGCGCAAAAACAAGTCATATGTTGCCCAGAAATACAGAACATCCACGTTGACTTGCATGCCATTTGCAGTAACAAAAACTGCAAAGCAAGAATAAACAATGCAGGAGAATCAAGGCAAATGGTGAGATGTACAAGCTGCAACAGAGCGATGCTCATTAAAAACTGCTATATAGAAATGAATACCACATTTCAGCTAGAAAAGGAGGAAAAACAATACACAGTTACTGCTTACAATAAACCAGTGAGCGCCTTCTTTGGTGAGGACATCTTTAAATACAAGGATAATACTGACACTCTAATAGAGAAGTTACTGCTCTTGGAGAACATTGATTTTAAACTATCCAATAATGGCAGAATAGTCATTGAATTACTCAAGCACAAAGTCCAAGAACCCCTGCTAGAAAACGGCAATTAACTCTGACATCTGAAAAAGATTATGTATATGTTACTGATTATATAGGAATTTGCATAAATGTGAGTGCCATTCAACATTTATGGAAGCGAACTATACTTTGAAGGATATAAAAATTGCACAAGCTGTAGGCAAATGCTATTTAAGAATTTTCAAGCATCATGGGAGACCATAATCCCCACATTTCTACCACCAGTTTATGTGATTCATACAATAGATTCTTCTAGTTGTATTCAATCAAAAGACAACAATAGAGGTGGAGCAGTGTCTAAAGGTCTAGCTTCTATTTCACAGTCCAATGAAAACCACTAGTTAAAGTTTCTTGGTCACCATGGCTCGTCAAATAGGAACTGATAACTGTTGTGAGTATGGTTTTGGACCTAAGTTTTGTTCTTACATTTCTGTATTTTTTCATGTAAATTTATTGAGTATAAAAAAATAATACTTAAGGTAGATACGGTACATCAGTGAAGCTCTATAGAGCGTTTTCACTAAATCCCAAGAGAGGCAACAGACCAAGAACTGCACGCCCGTGTTGGTGTACAAGACAATAGAAGGTGATTAGTAATCTGTTGTTAAGAGGACACCAACATGGCGGCCGTGACGTCATGTGAAAACACTCCAATACAAAATAAGTGAAAGTGAAACAAAAGAAGACAGAAATTCCACATTTTAGTGAAGTTTAACTCTATAGAAAATTATATCGTTATTGTTGCTATTAAATTTTGTTATGTAAAGAGAAGTTACAGTTAGTTACAAAATCAATGTTAAATGACATGAGAAATATTTGTTGATTGACCAATATTGCCTAATCCAGAATGGTTATTTAATAAATAAAAAGAAGTGTCTACAATATGAGTGCAGTTAATAATTATATTTGAGTAAATATGGGAATGCTATCTTTGATTTTAATGGTTGAAAGAAATAACTAATAATAGAAGTTGTGTTTCTTACTAATTACATCGAAAACCCAAGAATAGCACCAAATCATTAAAACGAAATGCTAATTGCTGTAGTTAAAAAATTGGGGGCAGCTCTAGTGTGAACTATTACTAGTATATGAATTCGAAGAAGAAGCGTGAAAACGCAAGAAAAAGAACGTCAAGACACTTACAAGACTGTCGTAACAGCAGAAATTCACCGAGAGAAACTACGAGTGCCAAGCAAAAATGGCGAAGACACCGACTTGGAAGATATGCTGCGAGAAATACGATTGATCGTTAAAGAAGAGATTACTGAACAGGTGAACGATTTAAGAAAAACTGTTACCAGTCAGCTTGATCACTTCAGAGTCGATTTTAATAGGAAACTTGCTGATATTGAAGAATCTGTTCAATTCGCTCATTCGTCAGGGGCAGAGCTGAGAAGTGATATGAATAAACTCGTTCAACAGAGCAAAGACGAATTAGATGGCCTCATCCAAACGTTGGAAGAAAATAAAGTCTCGAAAAGCACTCAAGAAGTTACAACCTAAAAATTAATGGAATCCCTGAAGAGCAAACAGAAAACTGCTTCAATATTGTGGCCGACGTAATTGAGGATCTTGGTCTGGAAGACGCCACCGCGGAGATTGAAAACACGCATCGTACAGGCAAAAAAGACCCGAAACGCCAAAGACAAATCACTGTTTTACTCTCGCCCCTTCAGAAATCGAGTGTTATACACTGCCAAATGTAAAAGAGAATCGGACTCGAAAGAAAAAACAAACGAAAGAGTGCACTTGCTAGCGGTACAAATTCTTTATGGTATTCTAGGATCGAGTAAACACAAACAGTTAATGAATCAATTCTTGCTTATAGCTAAGTATCATATATTTGGTTTGAAATGGGGGGGGGGGGGGACTGGGGCGATCATCATGGCGATCGGTCGTGTGTTTTTCAGCTAATGGTTTAAGCGATAAATTGGCCTTCTCCTGTACACGCTAGAGCTGCACAGATAATGTAAAAATACTATCAAACACATGGGTAAAAAGAAACGGGGCGAACGAGGGTCTAGCAGCAGTTCGCTGGGAGAAAACGCACTTGAATCCAAAAAGGTGAGAGTTATGAGCGGCCCAAAGAGTGAAGAATACGAGCATGGCGTGCCAGATACCCAGTTAACAAAACTAGAAGAGATAGCAAGTTCTATCCACGTCATGAATGTTGAAATGAAGGAAAACTTCAGTAAGCTTTACGAGGAACTTAACTTAAAAATAGAAGTTAGGCTAAAATAGGAATTCCGTCTTCATGCCTGCTATGTATATAATAGGTTGTGGTTGCGCTTCCTGCTAAATTAATTGAACCTTCTAGGTTACAAACAATTCCGAAAAAGGTATTATGTTAAAAGGTGATATTGTGACTTCGTATTTTACTCGTCGTTGTTTGGAGACTACTTTGTCGATTTTAAAAAGAAATAGAATTAACATGAAATATTTGAAGCTTTTCAAAACGAAGCAGAAAAACTATTAGTGCGTGCAAAGAAAATAGTTTGGATTGTTTTCGTCATTAACGATAAATCTCTAGAACAATTTTAAAATGAGAAAAGCTTTCAATATCTAAAACTCAATCCTGAAGCAAACGGCAATGTAAAACGAATCGGCGTTAACCGATGAATACGTTCGTTTTTGTTAATGTATTAAGTTGCACATGAAGTGTAGGAGCCTACTTTTAAAATACCACAACAGATAAGGCGCAAAACTGTTCGTTAATTTGACCTACAATTTTGTAACAGAAACACTGAAATAAACAGCGCTTTTTCTATATACCCAATGTTTATCAGATAGCTTACTAATTTCTTTGATCGCCTGTTTCACCTGTTGGATAATGAAATAAAAGTTAGGCTAAAATGAGCGATTCGATGTTAAAGTCTATATATATCTAACGGGGTCAGTATATGGTTGCCGCGCTACCGGCTAACTGAACTTGCCAGCTTTCGATACAGTTGTGAAAATGATATCAACTGCATGAAAAGTCATGAAGTGTCCATTGCAATTTTCTCGTTTTTCAAGAATACGTTTGTTTTGTCGGGTTGAAAAATTCAAGAAACTTAAACTTACATTTTACAAAGATCTGAAGCTTTGCAAAATAATGCAAAAAATACTGTCAAAGCGCGCAAACAAAACTAATTGGATTGTTGTTGTCGTTACACCTAAAATGCTAAAGTACCTCAAAATAGAAAAAAACAGCCTTCGAAATTAGAAAAGTTAACGCTCTAACAAAACGGTATCGAAAACAAGCTGCGAATCACCGATATATATACGTTCGATTTCAACATTATATTAAGTCTTGTGTGAAGTATGATAATTAGCGTTAAAACAACAGATAAGGTGCAAAAATATTTGTTTAATTGGCCTACAATTTTGTAACTGAATCACTCAAATAAACAGCGTGTTTTATGTTCATACAAACCATTTTCTAACAGTCTAGTTGATTGCCGGCTTCAAATGTTGTTAAATGAGGTAAAAGTCAGGCTACAATTAGGGAGCAGTAAATCTTTAGGTCTACTATATCATATAACACGGTCAGTATATGGATACCCCGTAAAAGGCTAACTGAAATAACAATGGAAGCAGTTCGAAAATGGTTTCAAGTAAAAAGTCATAACGTGATCATTGTAATTTACTTGTCCTTTTTTAGATTAATTCTGTGTTGTCCGTTTGAATAATTCAAAAATTTAAATAGTTTAGAATTTACAAACATTTGAAACACATAAAGCTTTTTAAACTAGTCCAAAAAAATTGTCAGCGCGCGCAAGTAGAAATAGTTCGAATGTTTTTCTCATTATACCTAGAACTCTAAAGTACCACAAAAAAGAGAACAGCCTTCGAAATCAAAAACCTGTACGCTCTAACAAATCGTTATCGAAACCAAGCTGCGGTTCACCTGTTCCAATAAACACGTTCGATTTCGAAATTATTTTAAGTCCCGCGTGAAGCATGATAACTACTTATAGAAGCAACAGATAAGGCGAAAAACTATTTGTATAGATGGCCCTAAAACTTTGTAAAAGGAACACTGAAATAAAGAGTGCGTCTTTTTGTGTTCATACAAAATATTTATCAGATAGCTTGCTAGTCTGGGTGATCGAAATTTTCAAAAGTTGATTAATGAGGTAAAAGTAAGGCTTTGGAAGATACTTTTTTGTTTTGTGTTTGTCAACTTTAGAAAATATAGAATTACAAATATTTCAAAGTGCAGGAAAAACAAAACTGTTAACGCGCGCAAATAAAAATAGTTTCAAGTCTTTTCGTCAATAAGAATAAAAATTTAGAACAACTCAAAAAAGAGAAAAGCTTTCAATATCTAAAACTCAATACTGAACAAACGGCAATTTAAAACGAAACTCCGATCAACCGATTAATACGTTCGTATTTGCCACAATGTTAGGTCGCTCGTGAAGTATGATTACTAGTTAATGTGACAACAGATAAGGCGCAAAACTGTTGGTATAGTTGACATATAATTTTGTAACAGAAACATTGAAATAAACAGCACGATATTTATGTTAATACAATAAATTTATTAGATAGTTTGCTATTTTAGTTGATCGCTGGTTTCAAATGTTCGTTATTGAAGTAAAATGTGGGCTAAAATTAGGGATTCGATCTTCAGGTTTACCTTATATAACGTGGATATGGTTGCCGCGCTACCGGCTAACTGAACTTGCCAGCTTTGGAAGCAGTTGTGAAAATGATATCAAATGAAAAATTATGTGACCATTACAATTTAATCATTGTTTTTTTAAGAATCCTTTGTTTTGTCTGTTTGAAAAATTCAAGAAATTTAGAATTTACAAATATTTGAAAGATTTGAAGCTTTTCAAAATAGAGCAAAAAACACTGTCAGCGCGCACAAACGAAAATAGTTCGATTGTTGTTGTCATTACAACTAAAATGCTAAAATAACCTCAAAAAAGAGAACAGTCTACAAAAACAACTTGCGGAGTGCCAATAAATACGTTCATCTTCATTGTGAAGAATGATAACACGTAAAATGCCAAAAGTCAAGGCGCAAAACCATTCAAATAAATGACCTTCAATTTTTGACAGAAACACTGAAACATGCTGCGCGCACTTTTTTATGTCCATACAAAATATTTATCAGATAGCTGTTAGTCTAGTTGTTCGACAGTTCAGTTAGTGAGGCAGAGGTTAGGTTAATTAAAGGAGTGAATTCCATATTCAGGTGTACTATGTAATTGATAACAGATTGTGGACGCGTTTCCGGCTAATTTGAAATAGCTAGAGTTTGAAGCAAATAGAAAAACGTTATTAAACGAAAGGTGATCATATAACCATTGTAATTTACCCATCGTCTCTTGGAGAATACATTTTGTGTTGTGCGTTTGTCAACTTTAAAAATATGTAGAATTTGCAAGTATTTGAAATTTTTGCAAAGTGCAGAAGAAGTAACTGTTTGCGCGTGCTGGTAAAATTGGTTTCGATTGTTTTCGTTATTAACGATGAAATTCTAAAACAACTCAAAAAAGAGAAAGGATTTCAAAATTTACAACTCAGTGCTGAATGAAAGGCATTTCAAAACGAATCGACGCTAACCAATTTTAATCGTATTAAAATACGTTTGTTTTTGTCATCCTATTAAGTCACGCGTGAATTATGAGTACTTAAATATGACAACAGACAAGGCGCAAAACTGTTCGTACAAGTGACCTACAATTTTGTAACAGAAACATTCAAAAACACAGCGCGTTTTTCATATTCATACATGAAGTATGAGTACTATTAAGACGACAACAGATACGGCGCAAAACTGTTCGTACAATTGACCTACAATTTCGTAACAAAAACACTAAAGTAAACAGCGCGCTTTTATGTTGATACAAAATGTTTATTAGATAGCTTGCTAGTCTAGTTGATCGCCGGTTACAAGTGTAGGTTAATGAGGTAAAATTTTGGCTAAAATTCGGAATTCGATGTTAACATTTACTATAATATAACGAGGTCAGTATGGTTGCCGCGCTGCCGCCGAACTGAACTTGCCACCTTTGGAAGCAGTTGTAAAAACGTCGTTTTTTAAAAGTTTTTTCCTGTCAAAAAAAAATCGGGAAATTTGAAATTTACAAAGATTTAAATGATTTAAAGCTTTTCAACTGACAGCGGAGCAAGCAAAACTGTCAGAGCGCGCAAAATAGAATAGTTTGAATTGTTCTTGTCGTTAAAACGAAATTTCTAAAACAACTCAGGAAGAGAGAGCAGTCTTCAATACCAAATAACTGAACACTGTAGTAAATTATTATCTGAAACGACTTGTGATCACCGATGAAATATATTAAGTCCCTCGTGAAGTATGAGCAGGGCCGTAGCTAGACTCAAAATTTAGGGGGGGGGGCATTTGCCCTCCCTACCTGACGCTAGCTACGTATATATACGCCCCTGCTAATCACTGTGTTGTACTGAAAAAAATTACTCTTTATTCCTATCATATATATATATATATATATATCAAAATAATTAACTTCCGGTCCAAAATTTAGGGGGGGAGGGGCATTTGCCCTCCCTGCTTGACGCTAGTTACGGCCCTGACGAGTACTAGTTAATATGCGAGCAGATAAAGCGCAAAACTGTTCATGTAATTGACCTACAATTTTGCTCATTTATTTGACCAACAATTTTGTAGCAGAAACACTGAAATACTCAGCGCGTTTTTTTATAATCGTACCAAATGTTTATAAGATAGCTTGCTAGTCTAGTTGATCGCCGGTTTTAAATGTAGGTTGGTTGATGAGGCAAAAGTAAGTTCTAATTAGGGATTCGATGTTAAAGTCTTCTACATATAAATAACCGGGTCGGTATGGAGTTGCCGCGCTATCAGCTAACTGAACTTGACAGCTTTGGAAGCAGTTGTGAAAATGATATCAAGTGAAAAGTCATAATGTGACCATTGCATTTTCCTCGACGTTTTCTTAGAATACGTTTTTGTTGCAGTTGAAAAGTTCAAGAAATGTAGAACTTACAAAGGTTTGAAAGATTTAAAGGTTTTCAAAATAGTGCAAAACATCTGTCAGCGCACACAAACAAAAATAGTTGGACTGTTCTGGTCATTACACCTAACTTTCTAGAGCACTTCAAGCAAGAGAACAGCCTTCGAAACTTTAAAACTGAATGTCATAGCAAATTGCTATCGCAAACAAATTGCGGATCACCGATGAATACGTTCGGGTTTTTTTATATTATATTAGTGAGATCTTGATATCTAGTTAAAATGCCAATACCGAAGGCGCAAAACTATTCGTGCAATTGATCTAGAGTTTTGTAACAGAAACACTAAATATAGAGCGCGTTCTTTTTGTTTACACAAAATATTTAACAGATAGCCTGCTATTCTTGTTGATCGCCGGTTTTTAATGTTAGTTAATGAGGTAGAAGTTAGGATAAGTGTAGGAATTCCATGTTCAGGTCTTCTATGTATAAAGACGCTAGATTTGGAAGCAATTGCAAAATCGTCATTAAATTGATCATTGTATTCTACTCATCGTGTTTTGGAGAATACTTTTGCGTTCTTTATTGTCAGCTTTGAAAATGTAGTATTTCGAAATCTTTAAAGTATTTTAAAGTGCTGCAGAAAAACCTATTAGCACGCGCAAAAGGAAATAGTTTGGATTGTTTTAGTCATTGAGGACACAATTCTAGAACAAATAAAAACAGAGAAAAGCTTTCAATATCTAGAACTCAATGCTAAAGCAAACGGCAGTTTAAAACAAACCGGTGATAACCGATAAATAGGTTAGTTTTTGTTAATATATTTTAATATATTAAAAGTCGTGCGTTAACTATGAGTAGCAGTTAATATGGTAACAGAAAAGGCGCAAAACTGTTCTTATAATTGACCTATAATTTTGTAACAGAAACACTCAAATAAAAAACGCGGTTTTTTTATATTCATACAAAATGTTTATCCGATAACTTGCTACTCCAGTTGATCGCCGGTTTCAGTTGTAGGTTGAAGAGGTACAAGTTGTTCTGTAAATATGACAGGGTCAGTATGGTTGCCGCGCTACCGGCTAACTGAAATTGCCAGCTTTGGAAGCAGTTGTGAAAATGATATCAAATGAGAAGTCATAATGTGATCATTACAATTTCCTCGTTGTTTTCTAAAAATACTTTCAGTTGTATGTTTGAAAAATTCAAGAAATTTAGAACTTACAAAGATTTGAAAGATGTAAAGCTTTTTTAAAAAGTGCAAAAAATGGTGTCAGCGCGTGCAAACGAAAATAGTTGGTTTGTTCTTGTCATTACACCTAACTTTCTAGAGCACTTCAAACATTTACCAGATAGTTTATTAGTTTTGTTGATCGCCGGTCTTAAAAATTAGTTAACCCTCTCTTTCAAGTGGTATTTTTCCACCCCTTCCCTCTCAGGAGGGGAAGGGGGTGTATCAACCCCTCTCCTTAATTTAGCTAATTAATTATAGATTGGCTTGAAACTTTGCGTGCATATAGAAAACTTGGTCATAGTTGTTAATCAATAATTTGTTCAACTCTAATTGGTAACAAATTTGTATATTTAAATAATTTATGCCGTTACCTTGGGTCTCTTTGGTACAAAAGTAAAAAATATTAAACCCGGCGCTCTCGTAAACACGTAATAACTCTAAACCATCTAAATCATTTACTAATATTTAGGTATTGTACCAAAGTATTTGTATCAGGCTTTTAATTTGAAAATGAAATCAATATTGATTTTGCAAAGGCTATTGCGGATTTATAGGGGTTTATATGGAAAACGTTCATTTGACACAAGAATACATTTGACCTAAGAGTTTAAAAGTAAAGCAGCAAACAAAATCTATTCAGTGTATGTCTAAAGTATTTTAGAACGTAGACAATATTGTGACATAAGCACAAAATAAGAAAATTAAAATTAGGAAAATATATTTATTTTTACTGCCATTCCTTCCCTCTCAAGAGGAAGGGGGTTTATTCAACCCCCCACTCCCCAACTTTTTCCACGGCAAAAATTTTTGAATTTTTTTTCATAGATACATGGGTATGTGGACAAAGGGTAGGTACATTGACAAAATGCAAAAACGGCACGAGGACAAATCCGAAAGGGGGAGGGGTTGCAACACCACCCCCTCCTGAAAGAGAGGATTAATGTGGTATAAAATAGGTTATAGGTAAGAAGTGCATGTTAAGGTCTATTATATGTAAATATACGCGCGCTTCCCGATAAATTGAGATTGGTAGATTTTGAAGCAGTCGCAGCATAAACGTCATTAAATGAAAAGTGATAATGTCACCCTTGTAGTTTGGAGAGTACTTTTATGTTGTGTGTTTGCCAACTTTAAAAATTGACAAAAGATAAAATTAGCAGAAAGAGAACCAGATTTTCGAAGATTTTTACAATCACTAAAACAACACGCCTTTGCTGAAAACCAAGTACTTAAAAACAACATATACAAGGAATAATGAAACCGTTAAACAACTTTCTTGCTAGAAATCATTCAGATTGGTCTTGCCTCTGACTATCCCTTGTCTTTTTATCGCCTACAACGCCCTTAAATGATGAACCAAACTGAACTTTTTTTACATACTTTATTTCTTTGCCTTTGCTTTTTTTTCTGTATACATAGATATTGTTTAGACTAGGGTATATACTTGAACAAAGCCTTTTCTTTTTTCTTATTTTGTCAACTCCAAGGTAACTTATCTTTTATTTATTTATTTATTTATTTATTTATTTATTTATTTATTTATTTATTTATTTACATAATTCCTAAACATAATGAAACATGTAAACCAGGGATGTTTATCAAATAAAAAATACTAAAGAAATAAAACTTTAATATTTGAGGTATACGCAGATATTTCAAACTTTTCAAAAATGAAGTAGAAAATACTGTTAGCACGCGCACTCATCGTATTTTGGAAAAACGTAATTAAATGAAAGGTGATAATACGGCCATTGTATTTTTCTCATTGAGTTTTGGAGAACACTTTTGTGTTGTGTTGGGAAAGTTTAAAATGCGTAGTATTTACAAATATTTGAAGCTTTTCAAGGTACAGTAGAAAATACTGTTAGCGCGCGCAAAGAAAGATAGTGTGGACTGTTTTTTATTAGTAAATTACAATTCTAGAAAAACTCAAAAAAGAGAAAAGCTTTCAACATCTAAAACCCAATGCTGAATGAAACCGCAGTGTAAAACGAATCGCCGATAATCGATGAATACGTTCGGGATTTTTTTATTATATTAAGTCGCGCATGAAGCCGTGTGAGTATTAGTTAATGTCACAACAGATAAGGCGTAAAACTGTTCGTACAATTGACCTACAATTTTGTAACATAGACTGCCATTTCTCTTACTGACCAAAAGCTTGATATTTTATGCTGTTGATTTGTTGGTGTAGCTGCCGGGGCGGGTTTCGAACGGGCTGTAAATTTCTGATTCCTCTTACACATGATAGAAATTTTGAAACATTGTGCATTGTGCATCCTGAGCATATTTCTGTTGTATTTTGTTCACAGCAAAAGAGCGTTCTAGACTAGTTTTCTTCGTTACTC
>JAOEHT020121476.1:0-12500 GCA_025448195.2 Parazoanthus atlanticus
TGGACAGGAAAGCACACATGATTACTCATCAATATCTATACGGCTAAATAAAGGAAATATAGAACAACAATTAATATAATATTTAGTAAAGATGGACAAAATACAATCAAGATTACCTCGTAAAATGCAAAGTTCGATTCACGAACTGCGCTTGAGAACTAATCTTTAGCTATAATGATCCATGAGTGTGTCTTCGCTATTCAGAATTGCAGACTTTGAGATCGAGTAGTCTACGTTCGCCATTTTGTTTAATTTGTCCAAAGCCCTTATTTCGCTTTACTTCAGTGTATTGTCGTGGACTATAAAATGGTGAGACAACATTGTATTCCCATATGTTTGTTTATTTCAGATTTACCATACTGGCTGGTAAAAAGGGTCCTGTATAAATTAATTGTTGAGCAGGGTAAATTTGTGTAGTGTTTCGTTTTTAGAGTGACCCTAGAAAAGTAAAAAGTTGACTTCTTTTATCTTCACAGTACAACAGCCCGGATGCCCAGGACGCGTGGCAACTGTTCGGAACGGTCTCTTGTAGGGTAGGTGCTGCAAATCCTTACATTATTTGAGGACGTCTGCAGATGAATGCAGCTCTTTTAAGAAAGGATAACATCCGCTTATCTACAAAAGACAATAGGAAACTACCGTGCTAGGCTCGAAAAGCATGATGAGAACACCAATTGTGATCATTATTGAATCATATTTGGCCAAAGTCAACAACAGCATTTAACAAAAATATTTACTCTTATTTAGTACTTATATTCATTGCGTATGTTTCATCCACAAATGCTTACATGCGCATTACAAATTACAAAAAACAAAATTAAAACGGAGGAAACTAATTCTACCGTTACTTTAAAACTACTTATGTGCTAACTTATTGATTCACCTCGTTCAACCTTTGTGGAGCAAAGTAAAAATCTTCCATAATTTTGTTGGTGTTGGGGACTTTACTTTTTGTATTACGTTTTGATGTGTAACTTTGCAGATATGTTTGTTTATTGAACTAAATAGGTGTATGTGGGTTCAGCAGGATTTCACTTATTGTCGTTAATCAGTCAACAACAACAACAACAGAAGCAACAACAGAAGCAACAACAGAAGCAACAACTACCACAATCACAACAACAATGTTTATTTGGCACTCAAAAAATATTTAGGATATTGACAGGGACATGCAATAGAAGAATGACGAGTGCAGTCCACCTATAATAATATTCATAAAGGACTTGATGAGAGAGGTGGCCAAAAAAAACTAACAATTAACCAGGCGCCACGTTTACGTTTACGTAAAACGGCAAACGGCAGCAGTGATCTCGCAGCTACATTTTCCAATGTTTTCCTAGACTGCATAACAGTCCATTTTTCCTACGAAGCTTCTTATTTTCAATCCTTTAGAGAAAACGGGAGTGTAATGCAGTCTTAGAAAGTGTCACTGCGAAGATATTTTTGTCTTATTTCTATACTTTGATTTTTAGATTATAATCTTAGTGTTGTTTACAGTATTTACTTCTGATTCAATACGGCTTTCATGTAAAGAAGTTTTGTAACTTATGGAATTACCGTATTCAAATAAAAGTGAATAAAAGTAACAAAAATATCAATCGCTTTTGAAGGACAGAGGTGTATTTGCAACCGGTATATGCCCCGACAGTTTTGTTTTTAGAATTCGCTGTTGGACGCTTCCTCGTTTCACTTATCACTTCCCGTACAGATTACTGTGGCACGTCAAGGCTTTCTTTTTTTTTTCAGGCTGACTTGGAAGGTGTCCCAGAAGTAACTGCGAATCTTCTATCGCAAGCCCTGGATTACCTTGTGGTCCACCCCAGTGTTCAGCAAGGTGATACTCATCTCCAGGACCTCTCGTTACAGTCCAGCCAGTCAGGCGTTGGGTTTAGCACTGGTCGAAAACTGCGATTCCGTCCCCCGTCGGACCCGTTTACCTTATGTCACTACTCAGCCACAGCTACCAGTGGACTTCCCATCAAGGCAATATACCAGATGAAGGTACAAGGCTTGCCGTCAACTTGTCGATATTTCCTCAGGGCCCAGTTTACACTGGAGACTATGACTTCGGATACATAACAATCTGGGGTTATGTCATGTCAAGTAATTGTAACTATATATTGTGATCAAGTTTATTTGGTTTGCAGGGCGACAACAGAACGGTTCAAGTGTCTCTACAGTTGAAACTTAATGGCACAGTCAAGAATCAGTTCGAATACCTTGAAGTTCACCTTCCCTTCTTTAATAGGTAAGTTTTTTAAAGTTTAGTTAATGGCAACGTATATCAGACTAGTATGTAGCTAACATGTCAAAATATGAGTGTCTATCAGTTGCTGATTTCTCTTTCTGTCTGTCTGTGTCTGTCTGTCTGTCTGTCTGTCTGTCTTCTGATCTTGTGTTTGTCTATTTTGTCCCAACAACTGCAAAAACAGTAGCTTTATAGTTGACTCCCGGTAACTTGAACCTTCTACGGAAACGTAAAAGGAATCGAAATATCGGGAGTTCAAATCTAGAAGCTCACGGCGCCTTGGATGTACTTTTTTCACAATAGGGCGACAGTCAAAACCAAGTGCTGAATCTGCGCCTGGACAGCACAACTTGACGACGTTTGCTAAAACTGAAGTTGACTTTCTTGTTTTCTCTTTTTTTGTCAAAATTTATCATCCGTTTTTTTTTTTGCTTTGTTGTGTGTGAAGGAGTAGGAGTGCAACGCCGAACTAATAGCCTGCAACGTGTTTTGCTAGGTCCTTGTTCTCTAGATGACGTTATCAACGCCAGCATTGCAGACAGTTATCTTTAAAGTACTGGCGCCTTTACATAACTAGTGCAGAGGGCAATGCGATACTTGCTGCGTTGCTCGAGATTAAAATTGAACTGAGCTGGTAACTGAAACCTTCCGCATAGACCAACGATGTCGTTATAAACGGCAGCCGTGATTTCAGATCAGTTCAGACTGTAATTTATAAATTTCTCCTATACTTGCAGTCAACGGAAGAGACGTAAGAACTGTATACTTACAAGATCTTTGTTGTAGTTTCCAAGAATGTGAAGAAGTTTTGAGCAAAACCTCAAGACGTATTTCAGCATTTTAAAGACGGCATGTTTTGAGGCTGTATTTTTTGGGTGATCAAACAAAAAGCATGTTGTGAAATATAAATGTCCGTTTTGCAGAGGTGCCATCGTGAGGCTGGAGTCGGCCGGACCTTCAGCTGGAAACATGATTGTTACTCCCGATCAGAGGCGAATCGTATGGAATATCGGTTGGTACATTGCAGACACCACCGCACTTCTTTAACCCTACTTCTCTCTTTCAAATGAAAGCTTTCCATACAAAACTTCTCTCAATCTGCGATAGCCTTACATTCTCGAATTAACAACCTGATACAAATACTTTAAACAATACCTAAATTTTAGTAAAAGTTTTGGATAGTTTAGAACTATGACATGTTCATGAGAGCAGTTTAAATTTTCTTACTTCTGTACTAAAAAAGACCCAAGGTCATGGCATAAAATTAATTAACTATGCAAATTAAAAGCAAAAACAGTTGAATAGAATACCGATTCTTAGTTATCATCAAGTTTGCTACATGCATGCAAAGTTTTAAGTCAATCGATAATTAATTATATGAATTAAGAAGGGGGATTGAAACACGTCCCTCCTAAGAGGGAAGGGGTGCAAAAATACCACCTGGGAGAGAGGGTTAAATGATCTGCCAGAGCGCGCAGTTAAAGATTTATCTTTATTGTGGTAATGGTAGTTTATTATATGGCAAAGATACTTCGTGCGGTCTGGGTCCCCCGTAATGCCAACGGGAATTACGGGTTATTGTTAATGACCTACGCGCTGCATAACCGATGTGCGAAGTAAAGAATTTCTGGTTGCGTAGTGTTTTTGTTGTGTTTACAAAAATGTCATATAAAAAAATACTTATAAACCTCGAACGTTTAGTCTTGAAGCTGAGTCCTCAGTTTGATATTTCCCGTACAGACCTCACTCTCGGTTAATAAGCAAATATTATTATATCTCCCCGAAGGGCTTTTTAGATGCTCGAGGGTGAAGGGCTCTTAACCCTTAAAGGCCAATTATTTAAGCGAAAACTAAACTCTAACCAGCGTCTAACTGTTGTTCCCAACAACTTTGAACAAAGGATGATCAGACTTCGTTTAAATAACCGTGGTTATAAAAGTTTGGGCCTCGTGGAGAATCAACAAAGGTTAGTGGGAGAGGTATTTGGATCACCCCATGATTTTCAAAATGCGTCGGCCGTTCCTCCAAAAATTTCGATTAGTACAGTCACGCACTTATAAATTGGTTTCCATGGCTGCAACATGCCAGAACAATGACGTAACTCAAAAGGTTTTTTTAAAATACTTTTGCAATATTCTAAAAATGAAATAGAACCAATTTTCCATGCGTTGTGTTTATCATAAACGTATAATGTATCGATATAAACTTGCTTCCCGTGTACACAGAGCCTCTGTTTCAGAAATAATTAGAATTCGACTAAACTATCGGAAACTTAAGCAAATCGTATCGACGTTTCCGCGTAATTGCGTCATAATCTGCCGATATCTCGGTTTCAATTTAAAGAATCAAAATTTTGAATCATAGCGACACAGTACCGTAGTTGATAAAGATTCACAAATATTTGAGAATTGTTTTACATAATTTGGGAGGAAAAGAGATGGGGGGCGAGTTGTTAATTTTGAAGGAATTTTTCGGGTTTTTTTTTATTTTTGGTAAGTTAATTAATATTTAATGAACGCCAACTCATATGCTATCCGAGGAGTGGCCCTTGCTCTCTTAGGAACAGTGTTTGTTGCGTTCTAATAACTTTTTCCCCTTTTAAATCTCCTCTCCAATCCCCCTAATCACAACCAAAATACGGCCTGTAGCTCCACCTTAAAAGTTCGCGTGTATCGCGTAGCACAAACGAAGACTGAACCCGTGACAGACCAACGCAGCTTTGCTCTCTTTGATTTTCTTATTTTTCTCGCTAGTGTGTTTAGTTTCGTGGTTAGCCTTTGTGGCAAAGTTTAGCTTTTTGCACTGCGAGAATGTGGGAATTGTGTTGCGTATGCTATGGTCCGCTGTGTTGTAAGTTTTCAGGTAAGCTTTAGTGTTGGTTTTGAGAGAGAAGCACACCTTGTGTGCCTTTGAATTACGTGCGCTGATTCTTCTAGTACCATTAAGGTTTTGGCAAGACATCGATAGCACCTCGTTCTTTAAATCGTGCTCTGTTGGACAAGAGAACCAGAGGTTTAGATTTGCTCTGGAGTACTTTGTTTCACTTGAGAACCCATCTTCCTTGTAACAAGACCGGTTTCGATTTACTAGTAGAATCTCGTCATCAAAGCACAACACAACACAACACTGACTATGTTACGATTGAATTACGTTCGCAGGCCAAAGGTTTCCTTCCAAGACTTTAGAGGCGTCCTTGAGTGGCACAGTGTATTTTGGAGAAGCACAGAGCTCGGCCAGCGTTAGCGATGATCCGTTTTGTACCAATCTCAATTCCTACGCTCAGGTAGTTATTCCTCTTGATCTTCGTTTATTATTCGATTAATTATTTATTTATTGTGTGTTGTGTTCTGTTGTATTGTTCTTCACCACTACTTTGATCGATACCTACAGTAGGGTCAGTTAGCTATTAGGAGAACATTGCAACATTGTACGCAAGATTGACGTAAGACTGTTATAACGAGGAAAACCTTTCTCCCCTACTTTTCCCTCCAGATATATTTCAAGATCCAGGATTATACACTGACGGGCTGTACAGTCGATCCCAGATCACTGGTTGTGTACCCGGCCACTAAGTACAAGCTAACTATCGGTAAGAGTGTGAGGCAAAGGAAATACTCGTGGCGTCGTAGTCTCCTGCATAACATTTCGAGACATCTCAACCCCCTCACCATGATAAGTACTTCTAAACTACACAGAAGTCTAAAACTGTCCCCTTTTCAGTTGCTGAAACCTTTTCTATGATTTTCTGTGTTCTCTCAATTTCTTATAACGCACACCAGGAGCTTATGAAGTTTCCACTAGCTAATGCGATTGTTACATACAGTTTTGAATGTTCATTACCACATGCTAAGAAAGAAGCCATGTTTACGGTCTAATGAATCCAAGCGTTACTGTTAAATGAAGCCTCCAGCTAGTTATCAACCGTTTTGAAATTTTTAGGGGTGTTCAAACAACCCCCTCCTCCCCCTCATCCTTATGGGTTGCTTCTTGATCATGTCTCCAAGGATTAAAGAACGTGTATTTTAGGTACGAAAATGAAAACTGAAACTAGAAAATTGCACATAATCAAACATGACCAAGCAAAATCCTGTGTCGCATCGTTGACCGCACATGTACGTACTACAGGAACGGGGAAGTTAACGTGCAACTGGACATCTATCTACTAATTAAATTCCTGGGCAACAATTATCCGATAGTTATTGAATTAGTGATCCTATGGCAACAGGTGCTCTAAACTAAAATCCTCCATCTTGGATTTCCACTCAATGTTATCGATTTTTACTCATTTCAAAATTATTACAACAATCACAAAACAACGTTTGACGTTGAGTTTCGAGCGATCTTAGCTGAAAGATGCAAATTTCGAAAGCAAAACCTTGCCGCCTTTCGTGTAGGGTAGTAGGGTACCACAGAACCCTGGCGGTGGTTACAGCAGGCCTTATTGCACTTGTGAACTATTCTTTACTCTCAATTCTGTAAGCTATACATTTTTGTCTGCATCAATAGTTACCAAGGTTTCAAATATCAATGTAGATTTCTGGGCAACTACCCACCTACCGCTCCCTTAGGTTAGGGTTAGAGTAAGGTTGGGGCTAGGTTAAGGTTTAGGGGAGGGGTGGGTGGGTAGTTGCCCAGAAACCTACAATGATCCGGTTTTAATTTGGATTGCACAAAGAACTAAATTAAGTGTGCTTTTTCCCCGACAGCCTGTGAGTTTATGACGGCTGATTACAAGATCTGGAACACGCACGGAGAAGCGCCAATGGCTTTTCCTCCGCCAACGATTAATGGGTGACGTGTACATGAAGTGGTTTGTTGGGTCAAGTCTCTTTGATATTTTATGGCAAAAGTGCACCTTCCTGTCCACCACAAGGAACGATGCATTACTACAGACTGGGGATGAGATAGATGTACTTCTTTTCTCCTGTTTGAATCACGAAACGAAGTGGAATTTGGCTTTACTTCAGTAATTTGACAGAGCAGTGTTTCACTGCAGCGTGGTGCATTTGAAAAACTAACCGATGAATTACCGATTGGTGAATTTCGTTCTAGCATTCATTAGGAAGTTCCAAAATGGACAAAGTTATTAAACTTTATCTGATAATCAAGCTGCAAGCATCCGCAATGTGTTGCGTTCTATAGAAAGATATTTGCCTTATGATTTGTATTTGGCCAGTTTTTCTAACAGAAGTTTTTTTGTCATGACTTAGTTATGCGCGAGTTTTGCACGCTAGAAACGCCTCACTCAACTTATCATATGACACCATCCCGGAATATCTCGCAAGCGCAAGAAAGGTCTCAAAATGAACGCCATTTTTAAGTTTTACACGTTGGAAATTGAAAACAAGTACCATAAGAAAAAATAGTGACAAAAAGGTGTGATTTGTAGCAGGGACAATCAAGTCACAAGCAGGTTCAGCAACATAGAATACCTTTTGGTTAGTAAAATTTTTAATGCGTCCGGATTAGAAAAAGAATTGAGGAAAACTAGTTTTGCAAACACAAATCCAAAGTTATGAATTATGATTTATAAAACCCCACCTCTGTATATGTTAACCTGAAGCTTTAACTATAAAATTATCTAAATAAAGTAAATCAAAATCGCATTTTTTGACGGCAAATGCACACTTTATTCACAAGGGTAACTCGATAATAACCTTTCTTACATCAAACATTCTCCTGCATTGACACACACATTTCGAGGATATCGTCATTGTGAAAGATCTGGAGAAACCCGGGAATGACAAGAGCAAAATGCCCAGGGCCCAAGGCATTACTACTCTCCTTGTTAATTTGTACTCTCAGTTGTACAGCGGTGTTATTCAGAGAATGCTCATTAAACCGGAAAACCTTTTGGTGGTAGTTCGTACAAGTTCAAATATATAGTTGGCCAAATACTTTCGGCCAATACCTTCTAAGTTTTCATTTTTTTGTAACAATTGTAAGTCTTTTTATCAAAAATACCTAATTTCCAAGTCCTCTTTCTTAGCTTTGTTATTAAAAAACCAAGAAAAGCTTCAAGACATGGCTCAAACAACCCATTTTCGAATTAATACACTTCAGTTTCCACAAGCACTTCACTCTTTTTATATGAACCTTTTTTTACTAGCACAAGGATGCTGAAGAATGCGAAATTTAAGAACATACCTCGGGTTCAGACTAAGCTAGCCTTCATTTCTATAAATTTTGAAAATGGAACAGCGAACTGCTACTGAATATTGCGAGAAAGCAGAGCAATTGGTAAACAGGCGATAGCAACGCATTTTGGTACAGATATGAACTAAGTTAGATGTTGGGAATAGCTGTTGAATATCACAGAAACAATTCCAAATCAAAATATAAGAGCATTTGAGACCGAGAACCTGGAAAAAATGACGAACGTTCAGTCTCGGACACCCAAAATAAACGTTCTTATAAAATTGTAACTTGAGGTCGAGGCCAGCTTGATGCGAGAAAGTACATCAAATATGGGAAACTTGGCAGGAAGCCTCGACTTCAAGTAATTCGCGGTAACTGAAGTATAATCGAAAAATGAGCCGCTTTCCGGACAATCTTCTGCTAACAAACTAAATAACAATTCATTTATTGAAAATGAGTACATGGCTTGAGCTTATTGCCGAATCCAATCCCTGCACTAAACGTAACCACAGACGATTTACTTAACGTTTGAATAAATTCTGAAACCATAACACCCCAAAGCCTCTATTTTTCAGCTCGCATATTTACGAGTATGGTAATATGGAGGACATCTATCACGTAAACTTCTTCATTCACTGACTGGCAGTTCAGTTAAGAGGGAGACTTGTAACCAGGGGTAAACTTTAATAAATCTGTTATACTTGCAGTATGCACGGGCAGCTCTTGTTTCGGAGGCTTAGAAAAATAGCTACACTTGCAAACTGCACGTGTAAATGTCTTATTGAATAGACGACGTAGAGGTTTTCAAAAAGTCGAGTGGAGTCGGAAAACTATCAACACTAGTGGAAAGGGGATCTTAAAACTAGGAAAAGTTCCAATGTTTGCCTTGCTGTCTTGTACAGACTGAGGTGAAGTTATTGCAAAGTGAAAATCAATCATCTTGAAGACATTTTTGTGGCAGTATGCAAACCTTAATTATCTACCGGGTAGGTGACATGTCGGAAAACGCCAACCAAGCTCACAGACTTGCAGTATACAAAAGAAAATGGTTTTATCGTAAAAGGTTTGGTTATCTTACTTTTCTTCGTCCACTGTGAAAGGTTAATCTCGTATTGTTTTGGTCGAAAAAAGTAATATACTTCATACTTTTGCTGCAAAATTGGATTTCGAGACGCCATCTTGGAAATTTGGCCAACGCTTGTCTCTTGCTGCCTCGCACGCATGCACAGTCATTATTCCGACATGTCCGGGAGGCAAGAATTGCATAACGCCATAAAATATTATCTACATTAAATATGAATTCGGTTCATTTGCCTCAGCTGTCGCACATGGGGAAGTCCATATGTTTACTTGTCTGTGTATCCTGTTCATTAAGGTCTCAACGTTGACCATTTAACTGCTACTGCGCGACGGCTCCAAGCTGTCATTCAAAAATTTGTAATACGTCATACTTAGGTTGTCTTCAAAGCCATCTTGAACACTGTAAAAGAGGAATGGGACTTCATTAACAACTAATATGCAAAGGTACCGGTTCAGAAAAACGTGATGCGAGCAGAAGCAGCGTTCTTGGATCTAGATAAAAGAAGCTCTTTTACGGCTGACTCGATGTATGTTCACCTTTTGAGAAGTTGAAGTTTCATGTTCTTTATACAAAGAATCTAAACTAAAGCATCTTAATCCACCAAAAAGATCTTTGATCAATCATTTCTGCCAAGGTTCCTTTAAACCAATTTATTATTTTATAACGGATGATGCATAACAGAACAACAAAACTACATGCTAAAACAGACCATCCGTACCATTTGCCTCTTGAAAACTTTGATCAGCATCTTATTAGTGCCTGTTTATAGATATTTTACCTTAAAAATTTAGTTTCTTGTTAATAAACCTTTGAACATACGCAAGCCGTGAAAGAGCCATTTTGGAAAATGTCAATATTTAATTTAACTTTGTTTTAGTTTAGTTTCAGGTTTTTTTGCAGTCAGAGTAAGTATAGTCATACACCGCTCGTGATCATGTAAGTTGAGTTTCAATCACCCAAAGTATGGACCTACCAAAAAAAACTGTCATTTGATGTTACCGTTTGTAAGAAATGAAGAGAATTCAGAAAAAATGTTCTATCTTACGCTGTTTCACTGCCATCGTCCATCAGATCGTTTGCGTTCAATCTGGAGATAAGAGAACCATTGGAGAACAGAACCATTGACTCGACTGGGAACCTGTTTATCATCATAAATGATTGTTAGTTTGGAGAGGGTTGGTAAGGTAACAGAGCCATTGATTTGACTGGGAACCAGTGTATCGTCATCAAATGATTGTTAGTTTGGAGAGGGTTGGTAAGGTAATAGAACCAATGATTCTACTGGGATCCTGAATATCATCATCAAATGATTGTTAGTTTGGAGGTTGGTAAGGTAACAAAACCATTGATTTGACTGGGAACCTTTTCATAAATCATCAAATGATTATTAGCTCGAGTGAAGTTGGCAAGATAAAAGAACCATTGGCTAGATTGGATACCTGTACATACACCATTAAATGATTGTTGGATCAAGTGGGTTTGGCAAAAGAAAGGAACCATTGGCTCGACTGGGTATATATGTACATATATCTTCAAAAGACTCGGATCAGGTGGGGTCGCCAATAGGAACAAAACCATGGACTCAGTTGGAAAACTGCACACTTTCTGTATTAATCAACGACGGGTGGAGCAAATATCTGACTACCAGCAGTGTGTCAAGGGAAAATGGAGGGAGGGTTGGGGGAGGCCACTGTTGAACAGAACTATGTTCAAGAAAGGTTATCCTGGTGCATTTGTGCATACCCAGACTGGGAATTGTCAAAACCGAAAGAAGAACGCAAGTTTCTTCATCAGAAACTTTAAAAAGAAAATTAAATAGTTTTCAACAGCAATTAAAGTCTTCTGGTGTACAAGATAGTAAATACTTCTTCTAGACTGCTTGAGTAATAGTATGTAAAAAGTGTGTACGAGTGCACAATGCACATTAGACGGTACAGCCTTTGCTGAAATAAGAACCAACTGTCTAAGTTTGAATGTTTAATTACATTTCTTGTAAATGAGGCTGTATTTTTCTTAGCTATAAAAGTCAAACAAGTCAGTATGACAAATTTCCTCAAGTTTTCATGAGGTTTCTAGTCCAACAAACGGACTTAGCAAGCATTGCAAAAGCATTAAAGAGCTAAGGCAATTGCCTTCACACTGCACTAGTTTTCAACCAAAACATTTACAAAACTAAGACTTCACAAAGTAGAATCGTGGAAACAATATAGAAACCAAACTAGAACTAAAGTTCCAGCAGGTGTTAATACGCACCTGTAGTTGTCAAGCACCGTCTGGGCCAAACGCGCCATCTCCGGGCGGCTCTTTTTCTTAGTTACTAAGATCTGGGGAATAGTGTACAACAATTATTAGGAGGAGATTCTCGCGAAAGGCAATGCTCATTTTTTATGTTAAGTGCTTCCTTTACAAAGCTATATGTTACAGAGTTACATGTTAAATTGGCAGCAACTGAGTCACGAATTGAAACGGTAATCAAAATGTATATTGTAGTGCAAGTCTAAGAGTGTGTTGTCTTGAAGGGTTAGTTTGATGTTTTGTTTCTACCAATCTCAACTTTGCGCCTGTTTATATGAGAATTTTCAACCCCGGGATAAATTCATCTCAGTATCAGGTCATACCCTTTTTACTGGTTACATCATTAAGGTATTAAGGGGTGTGATAAGTTCATCCGGGCCCTAAGTACAGGGATCAAATATCCCTGGAGGAAATGTGAAAACTGCCATGTAGACCGTAGCTTGTTTTCATACCTGAAAGAAAACAAAGATGTTGGCTGGAAAAAAATTGTCCCTGGAGAGCTCATATATCTCAGCCCGGGACGCCTCGCTTATGTGTAAACGCGCATGGGGATAGTCGCTTTGTTTGGTTGATTGTAATTTAAGTAGAAATGAGATATAAATGCACTTACAGCAACTTTAGACTGTATAAAAGCACTTGATTATAGTTATTACCATTTTTATTTTTATTGTTATAATTACATCATTAATATCACTAATTATTATCATTATCAATATTACTAATTGTCATCATCATCAT
>JAOEHT020121574.1:0-12500 GCA_025448195.2 Parazoanthus atlanticus
AAATGAACACATTCCCTCTCCCTGTAACAAATGATGTGTCCCTTATTTAACTGTAACAAAATATATCAAAACCATCAAGAGCGTGAATTTTGTTTGATTCACTGAAGAATGTCAAAACTTTATTACAGGTAGTTGTTATCTTCAGGATGCCACAGTCTGCAAGTGACCTCTGCATATACCTGAGCGTTATGCTTTGTTACCAGTATTCTGTTCCGACGTTGTGTTCAGAAATAAATACGAGTTCTCTTTGACACAAGCAAAAGTGTTTTGCCTGTTTTACTCGTGTTATTTTATTTGATTGGGAAGTTTTACCTTCGGTTTCGCGTTAATGTTTCTTGAACTGAAACTTATTAGCCCTTCAAATAGCGTTAATTTAGCCGTTAACTTAGCGAAGCGTTAATTTCCTATTATAAGGTAGTTGTTGATTTGTCCCGTATTGTGGCACCAAAGATTCTATGTACCACATACTGCTAAGAGCGATTAGTTAAATTAATGATTTGCCCTGCATCTTGGCATCAATGCACCACAAGCTGGTAAGAACGACAAGTTTTGATTTGTCCTGCAATGTGGCATCAAGGATTCAATGTTTCACAAACTGGTAAGAACTGCTAGTTATTGAGTGGTCCAGCATTGTGGCATCAACGCACCACAGGCTGGTAGGAATGACTAGTTATTAATTGGTCCAGCATTGTGGTATCAAGGATCTAATGGACCATAGGCTGGTATAAACGACTACTTATTGATTGGTCCAGCAGAGTAGAATCAAGGATCTAATGGACCACATGCAGGTAAGAACGACTAGTTATTGATTGCTCCAGCATTGTCGCATCAAGGATATTGATGTTGTAAGCAGTGCCAAAACACGATGGATTTTGCAAATATTTGATTAAAGAAACATTTCCACTTCTGCGAGCTGTAATGTACTCCTTAGCTTACACAACGAACTATTACTAATATTTGTTACAGGTACGTCACCCAGCTTTTTGACTGCATTCTACACAACACCATCAGTAACTCCAACACCGGGAATTACTTACTCCCATTTACAATCTGATAAATTCGGCCTTTTTAATACTTTAAAAAGATCTTAAATTGTTATGGAAAATTAATAAAGCAGTTAATCTAGCGTAGGTTTCAGAGTGTACCATTCGCACTGGTGTTTAAACTATAAAAGCTTGATATATTTAACAACAACAACAACAACAACAACAACAACAACAACAACAATCTTTTAATTGCAATCAAGGTTTACATATTATCCCATTAAACGGAAAGAAATAATAAGATATTTTACAGAGTTGAGTACAGGGTACCTGAAATAAACAGTGACGGTTCATCGAGTCAGTTACCCTTACATTGAATAATTAGAAATAAATTTATTTATTTATTATTGTTATTATTTTTATTGTTGTTGTTATTGCTGTAGTTGTTGTTGTTGTTTTTGTTGTTGTCACTGTCGCCGTTGTTGTTGTTGTTTTTGTTGCCGTTGTTGTTATACAAACATACCTACAGAACATCAGCGAATATGGCCAGGCCAGTGTTAAAGCAATCACAGTCAGATAATCCTCCAATAGTTCGTAGCATGTGAACCTACAGACCAATGCTCCAGGCAACATGAAACAGGAAACTGCAAAAAGGCCTCGCAGGGGATTGTGAACCTGTTGGTATAATTGATTTCATACCATGTATCACTTGTACAAAATTAGTCAAATAGGAAACTTTGAAAAGTTTAGTATGAAATAGAAAGAAATGGGATTGACAAAAAACATAAAATAGCAAGAAACTTTGTGATACACCAAAAAAATCCAGATTCTTAACAAGCACGTTGCTTGAAATAGTTAACGTGACACGATTAGGCAAAATGAGGCTAACTTAAGGTTATTGTTATTCTATTACGATACTAATATTTATATGTACAAACCACTTCGGGGAAACATAATTTAAACGAGCTTGAACCCAAAACTATTCAACAAATATTCTAACATATTATCTTAGTGTAAGCTAAATGTTCCTGCTATTTCTGGAAGTAAGAACCCTCTAGAAATAAAGTATGTTCAACTGCTTTAAAAATAAGGCCTCTTTGAATTACCAGCTCTTCTTCAGAAACTGGAATTGATACTTGAAACATATGACAGTCTTTTCGCTTACCAGGCTCCAGAAGATGGTCTTAAATCCCTGGACTACCATTTCATGGATTATGATAAAAATGTACAAGAACGCCATTACGTTTGCTAAAATCTCAAAGGCTCCTTGAACCTAAAATTCAAAAATTATAAAAAGGGATAAGTTATACAATACTAAGATTACTCACTTTCAATTATATTGTACAGTTTCTGTTGTATTCCTCTAGAAAGTCATTAAAGCATTGGCAAGTAATTCTTGACCACGGAAAGGCCACAAATCAAGACGAGGCAGGAAACCCAAGTGCCGAAGGGGTGAATCACTCAGGATTTGGGGGAAAGGTCTGGCAACATTTCTTCCCAGTTATTACAGAAGATCCAATTGCTTTGACTTAGTAGTAACAAAAGTATTAAGTATGCTTTCTAAATGCAGGGTAAAAACCGAAAATGGGACAATTACATGTAAGATGTGGCATATGCCTCATCTTGCCTGATGGTAGCTACAGCCCTGTAAATAAACATATCGAAAGAAAATTCAAACGGCAAGTGCCGTCCCATCTGATCTGCTGCGACTTGTGATTCATGAGTCCACAAAATTATTAAATAAAATTTGAAAAGTTGACGTTGTGTGTTGTTGATGAAGTCGTCATGAATGAATGGCAGCCATTTCATGTGTATAAATTTGTTGTTGTCGTTTGTATTGTCAATGACCACAGGGTTCTGGGAGTTCAAATATAAGTTTTGCAAATTGTAAGATAGTCTTGCAATAAAAATGTTCTCAAATCTTATATTTAAAAAAATCCAAACCCCAAGAGATCTCAGAAACAGTACTTACTTGTAGTTCTAAGTGGTATATAAAAAATCATGACTTCAATAGAGACAATCTTTCGCGTTAGTCCAGCAGGAAAAAGATAGGCTATGCTAGCAAGATAATGACAAGTCATTGTGCACAGTACAAACCTGGTGTTTGGTTGAAAGGAAGAAGCTGTTACGAAGGTAACAGGGGTCACACTCCTCCCGCAACACTGTGGCATTAGTAGTTGAACCGTTGAACATGTTGCTCATGGTCGTATTACCACCAAACACAACAGTCGGCCGAGAGGTGGCACAATTTGGATCCTACAAAGTGTATTCTGTTAGCAACTGGAAACATCTCCACAAACATACACTTCATTTTGTCAACGCAGATTACTAAAATTGACTAAATTTAATATATTCACTCTCAAAAAAATAAGATAATCCATATGCAAGATTTTGGCTAAAACCTTTTTGGCAAGAAACAGGGCGATACAAAGAAGATTTTTGTTGTAGTTTTCAAGATCGTGGTGAATTTTTGGGCAAATCTTCGCAATGACTAATACAGTTATTGAAGATGTTGAAAAAGGCGGGCAAGTCGGTGGGTTACTATCGTCTCATCTATTTGCTTTCAAAATGCTCAGAACAAAAATCCATGAAATATGTCAACACAACTGCAAAAGAATGTTCATTCCAAATATTAGACTACCAAGTTCCAATAGTGATTTGCTTGTGACATTTTAAGTATTTCCACCAAGACGAATTTTAATTGAAATTTTTAACTTGCCATCTGTAATTTTGAAATCTACAGTAATGATCTGGTTAAAGTTTCCAAGTCACTTCTGTTGACTGTAAAAGTGCTAACGACTTAACGCAGATTACCATTTATGGTGTTGTACTGGTATTAGTACGATAATCCAAGAACATCGTTTTCATTTTTCAGCACACTGTATGCTCAATAACGCACTCGTTTCAACAAGCATACTTGACTGAGGGCGCTTTTTAAAAAGAGCACACTGTTAACATTGAACAGCACATCACCACCGTTAACTTTTGTAGCGGCATTAAAGGATGGGGAAGGGAGGGGCAGGGAAGCCATCTCCACCCTTTGCCGTTGCTACGCAGACCACAACACCACTATTTATTGTTAATTGACCACTATTCAAATGCCCAAGTGGAGTAAAATATAGACAATTAAGTCTTGTGGTAGACAGTCATAATTATAGTCCTGACGACAGTTACAACTAAGGTAAAGGTAGAAACCTTGGCAACTTACCAAGTTTCTTTTAACCTGGATAATTACATCTACACAATAAATGTATTTGCATCTGTTTTACAAATTAAAGGAACTTTAAGGGAAAATTAATCTGCCTACGACAGGGAAATCAAGGATCTGGTTTTCTTTTATAAGTCTCTGTATGGCCGTACTTTTCTGAACCTCGAATAACATGTCTCCTTCATGAAGCACGGTCGCACACGCCTCAGCTCCTCTTCCTCTGACCTCCTGCGAGTACCCCTCTGACCTCCTGCGAGTACCCCTCTGCTCCACTACAACCTTTCAAGCCTCCTACTTCAACCGTATAGTCAAACTCTGGAACCTAATCGTCAAAGACACACTTCCCACCAGTTTTATCAGTACCCTATCCTTCAAGCGATTTCTGCAGTCCAAATATAACAATCTCCTAATCTCCACCTTTGATGTAAACTGTACTTATTCCTGGACAATATCTCCTGACTGTTCCTGCTACCGACCCTAGTTATTTCTTTTAATTGTTCTGAATTTTTTGTTTTATTTTTTTTATCTTGTTCTTATGTATTTGCATATTTAATTTTATGTGTTACGTTTTTCTTTTAATATAGGGCTGCGCCTGGCATGGGATTTCGTGTCCCGTTCGCGCTTTGTCCCTCTTGGGTGTTTTATCTTTGTAATTGTAACAAGTTTTTTTTCCCTTTGTTCTCCAGTGCCCAATAAAGTTGTTAAAAAAAAGGAAAAGTATGTAATAGACTCCTTTTAAAGAATTGTTTCTATATTTTTTAACTCACGATGATGTTTATCTCTTTTGAAACAATTACAATTGTAAATAGGTCTTCAAGTTTTTTTATAAAGGATATCATCATCATTAATATTACTGTTATTACTATTATTATTACGGTAGGCCATTTAGACCAGTGAGTCACTCACCTGTGCTTCAGCTCAATTTTTTCAGACATCAAGATTTCCTTGATAACATCCAAGGAAGACTTCACCTGATTTGATCAATTTGCAAAAATATCTTTTAATTTTTAATTTAATAAAAAAACCCAAGAAATAGGCAGCGTATTCTTAGACAAACGACAGCTATGAAATCACAACGTTAAAGGTAATAATATAAATAGAAAACATTGTAAAATCAATATATAAATGTATAGTAGTGATGAAATAAAGTTGAAGTTAAATAAATGCAAGCTTGAAGACTGTAGGCTGTCTTTTTCATGGCCACGAAATTCACAAAGCCGAGATGAATAACTAGCCGAATTCATATTAGAAGACGCGAAACCCGTCCAAAACGGAAATCCGTCTGACAGAGATCCATCCGATATGAATTCAAGGACGGGAAATCCGTTGTGAAAAACACGACTGATATGAATTCAAGACAGTTAAATGAGATAAAGTTTAAGGAGGAAGACTGGTACGAGTACTGGGAATTCTAGTTCCAGTCCTTTTCCTTGTTTGTGCGCTAAAACACGTCCCAAGTTACTCGTCCAAAATAACACGAATTGAAGACGAGTTTATCGTCAAGCTTTTCCGTCCGAATCGACGGGGAAATGGTAGGATCACGTAGAGACGGGAAAATCGTCTTTTGCCGGATTCAGATTAGACAAGTTTCTCGTTTGAAGACGAGTTTCTCGTCTGAGACGAGTTTTCTGTCTCTAATATGAATTCGGCCAATGACTCGAACATCTCCAGACTAAGTGACATCGTCTAGAGGGAGTGGGAGAGATCGTCCCTCATGCAAGGGGTGAAAACTTAACGAAAATCTGACTCACCCATAAACACATAAACAATTGCAAAGAATCATGGCATTTGATCGTAAGTCTTTAAAGGAGTAGGTTCTACAAAACAATCTTACAATTAGTTCTAGTGAAGAAACAAGCAATAACACAACGCGAAAATCCATACACCATAAAAACTCAAATAAACGCCCGGGCGCACTTATTAAATTTTTTTGAACACAGAGAGGTAGCGGGATGGGGAGAAGGGTTTAGAAACAGGGCGTTGATGCGAGACAGGGAGCTTATTTAATTGTTGACGTCTTTATAGGAACACGACTTGTAAGACTTTAACAGTAGACAAAAAAAAGTTAAAAATAAGTTTCAAAGCGAACTGTAACTGGGATAAGAAACCTTCAATGACTGCTCGACCCGGGGCGCTTACTGGAGTCAGGAAGGAAGGTGCGTGTTTGAGTTTTCACGGCGGTATGCCGCACACGCTAGGGACGCAGCTATAGCATTCAGGTATTATGAGGAGGCAAATGCACAGATCTATACAAACAAACGCTATCAAGTGAAGGCTATACCTCCATTATTTTCTTGCAAACTATGTCACTTGAACTGAGCATGGCCAGGCCTCCAGCAGCAGCCCTGAAATGGTAACAATCCGTTAACCCTTTCACTTCTATGGGGTTATTCATTTTTTTCATCATTTTCACAAGCGTACATAATAAATTTTATATATTAGGTAACTTAGATATTAAATTGTTAGATATATATTATGTAGTCTTATGACTAGTTTTAATTTGATTTTAAATTGTGCAGCATTTAAAAATTTGTTTATTTACACAAACGAGCGGCTTATTTTACTTAAATGTAAGGAGAAACAGATAATCGGATGAATCAACAACGGAAGTATATAAGGGCAAATTTACCTTGCGAGTTCGAAGTCATTCTCCTCTTCGCCAGCAAGCAATGTGAAAAGTTTTACCCGCTCAGTTGGTGAGTCTTTCTCGAAGAGTTTGAAGACCTAGGAGAGAAGCACTTTCTGAGAATGCTATTTGAGAGTCTAAAAAATATCCAAAATCAACTTCAAAACAATAGTCTTTAATGTTCATTTGATAAAACAAGTCACTCGTGTCTCAACAGCAGCTGGTTTTGTTTGTACACGAGATGCTTTGGCAAACACTCCTTGAGATAATCCTGCAGATTATATAACAAGTCATATAAAGTCTTAGCTTCAAAACACAACTTTGAGAATTCTACAGAGCGAAAAATTGGCAAATATATATTTTTGTGGTTAAGCGCGCGTTGACAAAGATGTATAAGAGTCTTGAATATCTACAGTTTTGCTACCACGACTATAAATTTCTGAACAAAACATAAATCAATTAGAGTGTAAGATTTGGGAGCATTTAATTTACTGATCAAAAAATTACCTAAAGCAAAGCAGAAGGCCCTTGATCTCAAAACCACATTCTTTAATTCTTCAAGTTCTTCTGATATTTGATGCAGTAACAAAAATTTTATCAGCAACCAAAATGTAGCTTGCAAGTGGCAAACGTCCAAAAGGCCGTGTTACAAGGTGCAATTTTTTGTGCAACTTGTCTCGCGACACCGTTGCGAGACAAGTTGCAGAAGGGGTGTTACACGGCGCAATGGCTCCTGCAACTTCAAAAAAATAGCTGCGATCGTTGCAAAAGCAGAACCGGTCTACTTTAGCCTTTTGTGTTGTCTTGAGTGATTTGATGGGGTTTTGGGGCGTAAGGTGAGTGAACGTTTTTAATCTGATTTTCTTTATTTCGTGGTTTGGAGTTCATAGGGTGAAAAATATAGTATTTATGGAGGATATTTTTCGGTCACTCTAAACAAACTAAAATCAGCCGTTACAAATTACAGCAAATGTATGAGATTGTCGCGCGGTTTAAAATTACAGCAAATGTATGGGGTCACACGCGTGTCACAAATTACAACAAATGTATGGGACTGATAAAACAGCGTGTCACAAATTATAGCCTAGAACTTTGCAGATTGTCTGCCTGTGCCTTATCAAAGTACAGTCGCTCACCACTGACCTCGTCACACAGTATCATGTTGCACATGACTTCCGTAGCTGCTCGTTTGATCATGTAATGCTCATCAAACATAAGAATTTCAATCGACGGAATTCCTTCTTCTCTCAGAATATGTCGTCTGTCACAACGATTAAATGAAAAGTACCAATACAATCAGCTTGGTAAACATAATAGACACAAAAATAAATCATCAAAATTTGTAAAAACCGATAAAAACATGCCACTAAGACAAAGCCAAATAACTACTGATCACGTCATACCGCTGAGAATTGTACAACATTGGGTCAATCTGCCAGAGTAAATTGCTGAATCCACTAGTCTAAACAATTTTAAAAGAGCACTAAAGGATTTCTTAGAAATATAATTTTATGTGTGTATTTTACTGTTCTTATTTCATTTTGTGTTTAGAGAGTATGTGTGTCTGTGTGTGTTTGATTTTTCATTAAGGGAGTTACACGATAGGGCTAACCTCATAACATCCTTTCGAGGTGCACTTTTCCACCTTAATGCTCAATTTGAAATTGTATATTATATTTTGAAATCTTGAATAAACATGTATGGTATGATATGGTATGGTTGTCGCTGTAGTGTCAGGGCTCAAAGTTAGCGACCTTTTGGTTGCATATACGACTAGATTTTTCAGTTCAAATGCGCCTAAAATACTCAACTTAGGCGCACAAGTGCACCTAGACACAGCTGACGAAGTGCAACCAGAAATCGTAAATTGACCTCTATAATACACCAGGAGATATTTCCGACAAAAGATCGACTGAAACTACACCGTAAGAGAGTAGACAAGATCAACTTGCTCGTATTCCGTCCAAGTGTAGAAACCTTGCATTAAAACCTTCTCATAAATGTTTATATTGGCCCTTAAACCCACTTCTAGTAGATGTAGAATTGTGACTAAAATTTAGGTTGTGCGATAAAATAAAAATTGAAATAATGGTCGCAAAAGCTGTAATTTTATCTTTCTAAACCTTAGGTTCTTCTTTTCAGTTGATTTAAGTTAATTATACTGTATTGTAAAGAGCCACTGAGCCTATGGAAATGGCGCTATATAATTAAGGTTATTATATTTATTACTATTATTATTATTATTATTATTACAGTGCCTGGTAATACAGCTGAACCCTGACTGCTGACATTTCTCTCTATAAAGTCAGGGCGTGGGCACACTTTTTTCTGCTTTTTTTATATACACAGGAGCCTTGTGTCCTAATCTCACCCGATGGACAACCCCTTGGTCTGTAAATTTGCGCTACAATCTTTACCAACCTTACTTCATCGTTCATTTGGGCTAGATTCGTCAATGCCATAAGAGACTCGAACTGTTGAAGACCCTGTGAGATACATAAGTTATAGATTACCTGATATAAACTTTGAATGCAACCAGTGAGGAAATAAAACTAAAAAATCTTCAGAAGCAAAGTCGGAGATAGAAGAGAAAACACGTTTGTACAAACCCAGTTCTTAACATCCAGTCAGGTCGCCCTCCGTAAGAATTTGGTTCTCAAAAAGCGCTTTTTAAGTTTGCAGAAAACTCCAAGAAAAATTCGAGAAAGCAAGCTGCTTCAATGAGGTGGGAGAAAAATTCATAAAATATTTGGGTAACCTGAATCAGGTCGAGAACAAAAACAAACAACAATATGTCTTGGGAAGTTTATTGCCCGCTAGCAAACTCACAGTTTGATATGTTAACTACATTTATTTTCAAACCTACTACCCAAAGCTAACATACAGTAAAAGGGCTCTTTCACAGCTTTGCGCATGCTCAAAGGTTTATTGATAAGAAACCAAATCGCGAGCTAAAATATCTATAAACATGCACTGTTCAGACACCAATCTAGGTTTTTCAACCGACAAACGGTACGGACGGTCTGTTTTAGGTGGTGCATGATCAGGTTGGATTGTACTTATTTGTCCTGATATGGATCGCCGTGATGTATAATCGATAAGAAACCAAATCACAAGCTAAAATATCTATAATCAGGCAATGTTAAGATACCAATCTATACTTTTCAACAGTCAAATGGTACGGATGGTATGTTTTGGGTGGTGATTAGGTTGGATTGTACTAATTTGTCCTGATATGGATCGCCGTGATATATATAATCGATAAGAAACCAAATCACGAGCTAAAATATCTATAAACAGGCAATGGTAAGATACCAATCTATACTTTTCAACAGTCAAATGGTACGGATGGTCTGTTTTAGGTGGTGATTAGGTTGGATTATAGTCACTTGTTTTGTTGTGCATCATCTTGATTTATGTTCCGGGATGGAACAAAAAATAACGAGACTACAGATAGCCTAACCCGGGCCTTACCGTATGCTAGGTAATCAACAGATTGAGCATATTTCAAAAACTTCCGATCTGACTTGTCACTACAATACGTACAACATTTGGAAAGAAAATATTAACCAACCTACATGAAGTGAAACGGAAATCTAATGTCAGATTGACTAATATATCATATTTCGACTACGCTATCTTATGTTTTTATTCCATTTTGAAGTAGAAAGTGTGAAAAAACTGTTTGCTTCAAGAAGAAAAAAGGAAAGAAAATAAGTATAAAAAGTTCGAGACGTTGGGAATCGATTATTGACTCGAAGTCCGATGCCCTGGACGCCTTTAGTAATGCAGGATCAAATAGATCTCGCGTAATGCATACGCTGAACAAGTGCGCGGACACGCAAAATAAAAATAAAAACAGAGCCGAAATCTAAACAAGGCGCCTTCCAGGCCCGAGTAATAAATTGGATTAAAATGCATCGAATCTTGGCAGAAGTGATTGACCAAAGAGTCTTTGGTGGATGAAGATGTTTTTAAAAAAATTATTTTGATAAATAATACACCAAAGGAACTTTTGAAAAAGATAAAATTCATTGACTCAACCGTGCAAGAGCCCTTTTATACATAGCTACCTCCTCTGCCGAAACTATAATAAGTATATCAATATGTCTGACATCCCGTAATGTCGAGGAAGACATTCGCTATCACTTGCCACCATCACTATCACTCAACCTCATTCGCTATTACTTGACATTCTTTACCAAATATGTCAGTATAGTTTAATATGCTCGCTATATTAACTACATCCAGTTTACCGTTTTATTTGGACCAAGAAGACTAAGAAGAGGCCGCACCAATCCGAAAGCCTGCAATGAATAAAACGATTTTACAACAAATAATATAAGACAGAAAGTCGTGAGTGGTCTTATGAGCTTCTGTTTTGACAATAGCAATGTACTGGCCAGTCCAGGTATATTCGTAAACTGAACAGTAAAGTGCTTGCTATTAAACGCGACATTTAGTTTGATAAAAGTCATAACGTCAAAAAACACTTCACAGCAAATTTGAAATTCATACTGACTGAAATAAATTATTTAATCAAGTCAAGCAAGATTAAGAGTGAGAGTAGGAGTGAAAGTAAGACTAAGAGTAAGAGTAGAAGTGAGAGTAAGACTAAGAGTGAGAGTGAGGGTAGGAATGCGATTGAGACTAAGAGTGAGAGTAAAAGTGGGAGGAGCAGTGAGATTGAGACTAAGAATGAGAGGAGGAGTGAGAGGAGGAGTGAGAGGTGGAGTGGGAGTAAGACTAAGAGTAAGAGCAGGAGTAAGACTAAGAGTGAGAATAGGAGTGAAAGTAAGAGTGAGAGTAGGAGTGAAAGTAAGACTAAGAGTGAGAGTGGGAGAGAGAGCAAGACTAAGAGTGACAGTAGGAGAGAGGGCAAGACTAAGAGTGAGGATAGCAGTGACAGCAAGACTAAGAGTGAGAGCAGGAGTAAGTGTAGGAGTGAGGCTAAGAATGAGATTGAAAGCAGGAGTAAGATTGAGACTAAGAGTGAGAGTAGGAGTGGCGTAAGACTAAGAGTGAGAGTGAGAGTAGGAGTGAGAATGAGACTCAAGAGTGTTAGTAGGAGTGAGAGTAGACGTGAGAGTAGGAGTAAGAGCAGGAGCAAGACTAAGACTAAGACTAAGAGTAGGATTAAGAGTATAAGAGTAAGAGCAACAGTAGCAGTAAGAGTAGGAGTAGGGGAGAGTGAGAGTAAGAGAATGAAAAGTAGTAAGGGCAAGAGTAGGAGTAATAACAATAAGAAAAATAATCTGAGAGAGAGAGTAAGTGCAAAAGAAAGAATAAGAGTAAGAGTGAGAGTGAGAGTGAAAGCAATGAGATAGAATAAGAAAACAGTCAGACTAAATCAGTAAGAGTCAGAGTAAGCATACGCATAAACGTAAGACTAGGAGTAAGAGTCGGTGTACCTTTTGTCCTGGGAATGCCACCTGTGGGTTCATGCTGATAGCTATTTTGGCCAACGCATGCGCAGCAAGATCTTTCCCCACGTCACTGTTCTCCGCTGCCAGTCCCAACAGAGCCTTACGAGAGAGAAGAGCAGTCAACTCAAGGTATTATTTGTTGTTTTTCTTTACACTCTCATTTTTCCTTAAAATACCGTAAAATCCCACATTAAAACTCTGGGCTTTCTTATCTAAGTTCTTGAGGGTTTTGATTGAGCTTTTAAATAGGGGAGGGG
>JAOEHT020121674.1:0-12497 GCA_025448195.2 Parazoanthus atlanticus
CCCCCGCAAAAAAAAATCCCCCTTTCCACAAGCTTCTGCCAGAAGCTGTGATCTTTATGTTGCGATTTGTATCTTAATGACGCATGTGAAGTTCAAAATTGTTAAGTATCTTGGCCTTTTTTTCCATTTTCAGACTGTCGGTGTCTCCACATAACAGTGTTATTGCAATCCCTCACGACAACAGACACATTCGATTGTTTGATCTAACTGGCAACCGTTTGGCTCGCCTTCCGCGAAGGAATGGACAGGTGTGTAACCTGCTGGTGTAAGCCTTAAGACTATAGCGGTGTTCATTTTCAGTCAAGTTTCTGGACTAAGTTCTCCTGGGTTTACTCTCGTTCACAAGGGTTATGGGAGGGCTTGTGAAAGAGGTCTTGCGAACGGAAGAAATAACCTTGAGGGGAAAAGGTAAAATAGAGAGCAGCCGAAATTTGTTATTGAAGAAGACACAAATTAAATAGGGCCGGAGATTTTGCTTATCGATTTACAGGGTTGCCACGGTCAATGAAAAGTCAGGGAAAAACGAATTTTTTTCAAGGTCAGCGAAAAGTCAGTGAATTTTGCATTTGGTCAGGGAATTGGGAATTCTGCTCAAAGTCAGGGGAAAATCAGGGAATTTTATATTATTTTGGATATTATAAGCAAGCATATTTAACGTCTAAACAAAAAAACTGAAAAATATGTGAAGCATGTTATGTTCTCTATACAAATTGCCATGTTTAAGGTCAGTGAAATTTTGCTCTAGGTCAGGGAAAAGTCAGGGAAGTTAGGGAATTTTTTTCATTCTGATGTGCGGCAACCCTGATTTAGTTTGTCGATGCACCCAAATTATCCCGAGATGTTTTTGTTGTGTGGGTTCGTACGGTCGTGGAAGACCAGGAAAGTCACGGAATTTTCTACATTTCAAAATCCAGGCTTGGAAAACCTGGAAAATCAAAATCATGGAAAATCAGATCTTTTTGTGAACGAAGAAAAATAGATCCGGTGTCAAATCATGGCAAACTGCTTGATGATCCATATAAATATTTTAGGGACTATTTTCATAATTTTCATGGATTTTGCAAAACAAGATCATTGAAAGTCATGGAAGTCAGTAGATGTAAAATATGGGTATGAACCCTGTGTGTCTCCTATTTACACTTAAAAAGTACTGTGGCAGCTACAAAAACCAAGATCGGACCAATAAAACATAACCCTAACCCAAACCCTGACCCTAATACTAAACCTAACGCTAAACCTTATCCTAGTCCTAACCCTAACTTGTGGCTGTTACAATCCAGGTTTTGTACCTGTCCGAGGAACTGCTCTCTTACGAATGTTAACTACACTGAAGTTTAAAAACTGACAAACTGTAATTATGTACAAGAAGCGCTTTCTGTATTAACACATACGAAAGCAAACAGTTTCTAACGAATTCGCTACAAAGGCGCCAATTTGTAGTACTTAGTCATCCTTTCTATAATGATGGTAAACCCTTCAGTTCTATAAAAACAGCTGTTATCAATGGGTGCCCTGCACCATTAGCACATTACAGAATATTGCGATTTGGTAGACGCTGATCAATCTGTTGCCAATTTGTTTCCAGGGTCACCAGCGAATGGTGTGTTGCACTGCTTGGGGCGATGACAACACTCCGAAGGGCTGCAATCTGTTCTCTTGCGGATTTGATAGAAGAGTACTCGGTTGGCAGGTCAACCTAACTAGAGACAAGGAGGAAAAGTAGCAGCTGAACTACTTACCCAGTGACCATTACCCGCCGACAAGCGAAGGAAATACAGAAAACAAACAACCCCGAAAGTATCATCTTGCATGATTTAATATTTTAAATGTTAAATCAAGCAAGAATATACTAAAGTTTATAACAAGATATTAAACTTTAAATTGGTAATATTTCGATTTTATAACAAAACCATCGTCGAAACAGATGTAAGTGTGCACAGACTGCCGAGTTTATATACAAGTGAAGGAAGGAGTAAACAAAAAGTGTGAACTTCGTTAATGTTTTGCAAGGAGTGAGAAAAAAACACAAGGATGGCAGGAAATACACTAATCAACTAAACAATACAAGTTCTTTAGCTGCGTTGGACTAGGTTTATATATTTTAATAAACAAAGATTCTAGGAAACCAAGTTGAATAAAATCATTGTTCATTGCTTGAATAATCATGTTCTGTAGGACGGCATGCTGGATGTAATGGTTTAGATTGATAACACACGATTTGTCGTTGGCAGTTCCTGCAGAACAGTTTTGCAATAAATCCGAAATATTAACAATTCAAAGTTGAATATCTTGATTAAGTCAAGCAATAATCTTCTTTCGGGGTTATATTTGTTCTGTACTTACCCAGTATTGGAAAAAAGTTTTGAATTGAAGTGTCGGCAATTCACTGCTCGCGGTTAAGGAGAGGAGGACAAAGGGTGACCACGCTTTTGTTGGCCGTTACAAACATTCCCCATTGAAAGTAGCCTCGTCCTCAGTCTACCTCTTCCAGGTTCTGACGAAGAATCAGAAAACTGTGTAGCCGCCCCACTCACTGCTGAGCAGATTGCCTGTAGACGAGGCTAATTTCTGGTTCCACACTGGTGAGATAAGCATGTGAATCGTGAGAAATTTAAATGACAAATGTAGGAAAGAAAAATGAATACCAAACGTGCAACGAGATGGAACAAACTTGCACCAATGTTCCTTTGTGTTTTCCTTGGTTTTTCAAATTTCTTATGCTTGTGTTTATGCTTATCTTACTTTATGGAAATGCTACTATGCTATTATTATTATTATTTATTTTCTCTTATTATTATTATTATCATTATTAATATTATCTCACAAGTGTGGACCAGGCTTAAATTATTACTGTATCCAAACTACGCTCAGTCGTGAGTTGGAGCCTATTCCGACTTCACTTAACAAGCAAACTTTTTCCCCAGGTGTTGTTTTGACTAGAGCTTTAGAACCTGGACGAAAATAAACTAACAGTCTATATCATTTTATAACGACCTCCGTATGTCCAATGGTGTTCAACAGTCGACAGCGGTGCTTAATAGTAATTGTATTGTTGACAGTCAACGGAAATGATGTCAGAACCGTATAATCAGAACAGTTCCGTCTGCTGCTAGAGCTTTCACCTGGAGGTAATCATCTTTTGACCCGTTATTCCGATGTTTGAAAAGATCATTATCTTTCGGGTATTTTATCTTTCTCGGGTTGTTATTCTAAGTGTTTGGAAGCAAACAATTATTTTGGAAGAGAGGTCCGCCTTTTTGCTCCCGTCTTCAATCATGATTCTCGATAAGTCTTGACGTTTTGCGGAACTCGCCGAATACGCTTCAGATACTTTCGTTGACTCTAACGTTTGTTCAATGTCTAAAATGCGAAGAACACTTATCATTTGCGTTCATCCAAGTGCATTATGTGCCCACATTGAAAAAGGGGGGAAAGACACCATTTTATTGGAACTCGCCGAATACTCCTCAGTTGCTTTTGTTGACTGTAACGTTTGTTCGATGTTTTCAAAATTGCAAAGCCAGAACCCTTATCAGTTGCATTCATCCAAGTGCGTTAAATGTCCACATTGAAAAAAGCCGGAAAGGCACCATTTTATTGGACCAACTCAGGCATTTCCTAACCACATTTGCAGACTTCTTGCAACCGAAGTAAATGAGGATGGAGCGAGAGTTAAGAGAAATAGGTTGCCAGTCGAAGCTCTTTCGCTTATCACGAACAACATAAAGACATGCACACGATTTCTAATACTATATAGAATATTGTTTACACTTCGCTTCATTAGCATAAAATAGCAAAGTTCAACTTCAAGCCTCAAAGTCCACAAACTCATTTTATTCTCCCTGAAAACTCGAATGTGTTATGGTGAAGGGTTTACGAGGAATGAGTGCGCGTGAGATTTATATGGCGGTGTGGTAACTTCTGCCACCAAATAAAAAAGTATTTGTAATATTTTAAACTTTTCAAAATAACAGTGGTAATTTATTGGCTTTTGTTAATGAATAAAGTATGTTACCATCAGTGATAGTCTAATATATCTAGAATAGTACACAACTAGAAAATATGTATATGTATCTATTTGTACAATTAAATTCTAAAGAACTATACTCTAGACAGTAACTTGTGCTTTTTCATACTTTACATCACTGTTTTACAAATTTGCAACTGTATTTGAAAAACTCTCCTTAATGTATCAAGAGTAACTTCAGTGATAGAAAGATCACTTAACGAAAGGATATAAAGGAATACTCCTAAAGGGGTACTCCAGCGGTCTGAGTCACTTCGGAAATTAATGTAAAATTAGCCGAGAAAAACGAATTTGCCACTCATTTTGTTCAAAAATGTTCAGAAATAAGCGAAATTAGCACAATGTGGTTTCAAGCGAATCTTCGGATGCGTTCGGAAACCGCTCGGATTTTGGGGCTTTGCTATGGCAACAGCTGGATGGCGCGAGCGGAAATAATTTTGTCCGGGAAGCTTGCTCGAAGTAGAAACTTTCTTTTTAGTACGTTGTTTTAGAAACGAAATGGTGATTTCTTGTGTCGTTTTTGGTTTGTTAAAAACTGTGATTATTACAAGTTTTAGAGATTTTAACAGATCCACATCTAACTTCTCGAGACTTGTAAGGTAGTAAAACCATACTAATTCGGAGTTCAGTGGAGTTTAAGTCGTCATACATGCAGGCACTTTTCAGTCAAGCCAATCGTAAGTTGAAATTTTAATCCCGGGTTAGCACTAACCTACACTCCAGCCACTGGTTAAGATAATAGAACTGATCTGCATTTTAAACGAACAAGGGTTGCTAATGCTAGCGACGATGTATTGTATAAATTTTGGAAATGTAAAATGTCATATTTTGACAACAGTGTCTAGCCTTTCATATTTTCTGTACTAAATAAATAAATAAATTTGAAATTATCACAAAGGAAGTTCCTACTGGATACAGTCAAGGTATATATTCATAATATCAGTGGTTTGTTTGGTTCCCTTTGGGGTCGGGGTGGGGGCGCACCTACCAATTTACTAATATAAACTCCTATCTTCTTCGAAGGCAGATATCGGGTCCAAGTAAGCAATAACTGGCCAATGACAGTGCAGCTTTCTTAATAAATATAGATACTTATACCATAGTACTATAGCCATAGTACAATAGTCTCACTCTTAATACTCTCTGTTGCTATTATTATCTTTCTTATCCAAAACATTAAAAATTAAGTTCTTCGTCAGAATCTCTTGACATCCGAGGGGACAAAGGATCGAGGTTCTCGGGCTCGTCCCAGAGTTTCTTCCACCAGGGCAGTTTGCGCTTGCGCAGTTCTTCGTTATGGCTCAACTGCGCACGCGCAATGACGGGCGCTGAGTGTGCTGTAAAAGCATCGACCACCTCCGGGCTGGCTTCCCGTAGTTTGGGTGCAGCTGTGAAGATGATAAGAATCCATTTGATCAGTTAACGATAAGGCCGATTTATACGGTACAAATTTTGCCTACAACTCTCGCATGCAACAGACTTGGGCCGTGTTTTAGCGGTTATTTACACGCGCGCAACTTTAGCTACCGACACCATAAAACTTGTACAATTCTACCGGTTTGCCATACGGGAGACTGGGGAGAGCAACATATAATATGATTTTCCCAGGACTGTCGTACGGTTTTAAAACATGATTCAAAACTTTTTTTCGAGTTGGACGCAATATTCGTAGGCAAGTTGTAGACTTGATTTAAACGATACAGTTCATGTCCTAAGGGTGGCGTAAGCAAGTTGTAGACGAGAGTTGTAGGCAAGAGTTGTACCGTGTAATGCGGCCTATAAGATTCCATCTTGACGAAAAATATTTCAATATATTACATAGGCACGAGTGTTTACTGGAAAATACACCACTCGTAAAACTCATAGAAAACTACCTCCGGGGCCCGAGTGGCATATTTCCTAAAGCTTTTCCTGAAATTTTCAAATATCGTCAAAAGCTTTCTAAAAATCTTTTTTCCACAATTTCCGAAGATTATCAAAGACTAAAAACGTTTTTGACATTTTCCGAAGGTTCGTATTTTTATCTATGTGAATAAGAAAATGGCACAGTGGCTTATTTTCTCTTCTTTTCTCTTATTTGTACCACTCGAAAACAAAATCCATTTCTTCGTGCTCGTGTGTGATATCCTCTTTGTACTCACCCAGCAGTTGGTCTGAATCAATTTTCAGTCTTGCTAGAAGAGCGTCCCTTCTCTGTTCACTTTTTCTTGCCGAGCCACACATCATCACGTGATGAGCAAGCATGCCGTGAGCCTACAGTGATAACAGAAACGAGAGTAACAGTGTTAAAAAGAGCTGGCGATAAAGCCCTTACAGATTGTGCTAGTAAATGCTGAGACGTTCAACAAAAATATGTTTAAGAGTTGCCAAATATTAATAAGTTGCTCGTAAAAATGAAACATTAAATCAAAAAGTACTTTATGTTGTCATAATTGTATACAACAAAAGAGTGGCTCCAGGTTCCCTCACTTTTCTCAGCTAACAACCGCTGGCATTTGCAACCAATTTACGTCACTTCTCAAGATGGCGGCGCGCGGAAATTCAAACTCAAGAAATAGGCAAATTAAATCGCTTGACGTTGGGCCCTGCAAAAAACGGAATTATCGATTCGGAAACACTATGTTTTTATTTGACATCAAAAGTTTTCTTCAGCCGAGGATCCCTTTAAGAGCCACGAGTATGAACTGTTTGTCCGGGAAACTATTGTTTATCAGACTGCTTTTTGGCGAGATCACTCGATGCCTCTGTAAGTTTGATAACAGTCAATTGGAAAATTTATAATTGTGGGAAATTATCAAATAAGATCTGCAACATCTCATTGTGGAATGCTCCCTTTCATATAACACGTTTAACACGCCCAATCGTGCTCAGAAAATCATTTTGAAATGTTTTATGTATTTGCGATGGAATCGAGGGGGAAACACTTGATTCATTCTACGGGTGAGTAAGTGGATCGAAAAGAACATTTGAAGAAAGAAACTTTATTAGGAGGTGCTAAACCCTTGTTAGGAAGAAAAATTCTTAAGTCCTTTTTGCATTTCTGGTTTCTAATGTTTACAATTTTCAGTTAATGGTTAGGAAGAGCTTGGGTGCCGTTCATCGGATGGAAGACCAGCCGTTTTCGTTTTAATTCTATCAAAGTACAATCTATTTTCCCCAACTCCTATCCAGTTTCCCCTCAGCCAGTTGATACTCCAATTATTGTATCGATGAATCCGTTTAATTAAATCGGGATTCGTACACTTTTTCAGGTACTGAATTCAAGGACTTTCCCCTAAAGACACTGGCCTGAAGTGAAGTTGTCTAGACAAACAAATCACGCTAAAGCTTTCAGACGTGAAAAAATGAAGTATTTGCTTTCTAACTACTAATTAGATAATTACTTTTTACGCTGTCAGCAATTACTCTTAGAGTAAGAAAGGGCAACAAAAATGCGATAAGATTGTTTTCTCTACAGTGCTATTTTCAAGGACTTTCAAGGAAAAGAGTCTAAAGTCAAGGGTCTTTAAGTCCTTGAAAAACGAAAATCATGTTCTTTGAAGGTCTTTGAAGGACCGTACGAGCCCTGTTAAATGTGTTGAAACTCTTACAAACTTCACGCTCTCTCAACCATTCAAAAAGACAGATCGATGTAATGTATAAACGAGCAAGACTAATAACACTGCACATATTGATATTTTGACCAATTAGTGGTGATTCACTGTGCCATCAGTGGAGACGTTTGCACAAGAACCACGCGGATTACCTTTTCATGCAACTCTTTCAACTCTTCAAAGCTTCTATATCTTGGCTGCAAGGAAACATTGGCAAATATCAGTACATCTAGGACGAAGCGTAGGCAAATGTCGGCCAACACTTGTTTTACGGTTTCTGTGTGTATGTGAAGTTGATACACTGCTCTTCTAGTTCACTTAGCTTTTCTCTTCCTCTGTCTCTTTTAAGCCTGGTCAAACGAGCATGAGAGCTGTATGAGAGTTGAGTGACCCGATTTGGATGTCTTTGAGAGTTCTATTCAACTCTCATGCATGCGGTCAAACAAGGATGAGAGTCCACGAGAGCTGACAAGAGTCGGTCAACAAACTTGTGAAACTCTCATCATTTGATGAGAGCGCTCGAGAGTCGATGAGAGTTGGCGGTCAAACGAGAGTGAGAGTTTGCACTCTCATCAACTCTCGTGTTCGTTTGACTCCGGCTTTACTACCATCACACGTTCCGTTCCTTCTACCCCCCCCCCCGGCAGCCATTAATACCTACTTAACTTTTAAAACTGCATAGTTTATACCAGTGCAGGAAGCTAGCAAGATGTTAATCTTGTCAATATTCTCACCGGAAATTTTTCCCTTCGCTGAACAATCACATTTTGCAGTTCCACCCTGCGAGCGTCTGTGAGTCCCGCTGGGATGGGGTAAATCCTTTTGTCTCGACCTTTCTGCTGTATGTAACGCCGATACTGGAAGAGTAGGGTAGATAGATACAACGTTAATAACTAAGAGATAGCCCCAAAAAGTTCACACTCCTAAATTCAAGGACTTTTCAATGAGTTACCAGGACAGTTTCTAGCAATTTCAAGGAAGTTCTGTGCAAATACACTTAAAGTTTTTGCATATTTCTAAGGGAAGATCTAATTTGGAGCCCAGCCATGCAGTGCATTCCAGCGTATGGTATTTCTTTTTCTTTAAGTGAGCAAATTTGTTTTCGAACATCTTTCGTGTTGAAATCAAAATTTTTGTCAATTAGCTTAGTTTTCTGGTGGTACAACCAACAACTAATTCAAGGACTTTAAAGGAGCTCGACTGATTCTCAAGGATTCTCCAGGGCTGGATTTTTTTTCCAAATTCAAGGACTTTCCAGAATTTTCAAGGACCGTGGGAGCCCTGAACGTGTATCTGTCTCCTAAAATGGCTCAAAATTAAAGTATAAGATTAAAGCTGAAATTACAAATTGAAAAGCTCCAAAATATGTGGCAGTTAGGCTGCAACTCGTCACTCCAGAAATGACAAGAAATCCGGAACCGTCCGCTCAAACTACTCTAGAAAGCAAAGAGGCAAATTGTAACTGAAACAACAATACGCAATCATTTAACAGCCTGAGCAAATTGTGATGTTTGGATAATGCACTGTTGAGTGTTCTTTAGACGCGAATTGGGCAGAAACTTTGCGTCATCAAAACATAGCATAAATCCAACTTTAAGATTTAAGAAAAAAGATGTCGCTAAATCGGAAAAGCATCGCATACTTAGTACTTACAAAATATTTTATCCCGATATGTTGAACACTATTGGAGTATTGTGCCTTTAAAAACATTAAAAATTACAAAAAATGTATAAAGTTCCGTTATAAAAGAGACTAGCTAAACACTCATTTCTATGAAATTATTTGACATATCAAGCTTGAACTTGAACTTACGTTATGTTATGCTAGTAAATCAAAATAAGCAAAATGACCTAATGAATCAGAAATCTGCCTAAAAAGCTCCATTACTTCACTATATATACTTTCGCACCCTTACCTGTCGTTGAATAGCAATTGCAGCACGTTGTCGTTGTGCCACAATTCTTAGCTTGCCTGCTTCCCTCCGAGCCAGCATGCCACGATATCCCGCTTGGATTCTCGTTGCTGCATTGACCTGATTCTCAACCATAAATTGGTTCACTTCACGTGCTGGCAGACTTTCAAGCATCTTCATCTGCTTGCGCATGGACGATCTAAAGTTGTGAATCTTTCTTCGTTCCAGTGCATCTTTTCTTTCCTCATCCTCTTTCTCCCGAGCCTTTTCCCTTTCCTTCTCTATCCGCTTTTCTCGAAATTTTCTTTGCAGCACAGCAAAAGCTCTGTTGGCCCTGTGAAGTTTCTTTCGCACTAGGTGGCTTCGATAAAAGGCTTGGATTACCGTTGCAGCACGTTCTAGTTTCTGTTAATCAAAGAACAAACACTTAACCGTTTTTCGAAAATTTATCTTCTTTCATTCCCTTCACGTTATCAACGTCTATCTTCTTCTTAGAGTATCAGGGTTGCGAGAATAAACGAATAGAATATCTATTCGAAACGTTCTAAGTCCTGAATTTACCAACTTGTTTATAACATATGAATGGAGATAGGTAATGAGGTTTCAGAAACCCAACAAACATTTATTCATACACTTGATGTTATAAAAATAAATTTATGTTTAATACTCTACGTTACAGAAATAGTTTGAAAGCTCTCTATATTTCTTAGAATGCGAGCAAAAGATTGAGGGGAGGGAGAGCTCCTCACTCTCCATGGTCCCTGCACTTGTAAATCCTGGTAGTGTATGGCTTAGTGAATAATAAAGTACCGTTTTACACTACAGATGTTTAGGGAAACAACTATACGACGTAATTACATTTAGAAACATTTGGTGTTACGAAATATACGGGAAAAAGTTACTTTGCCCAAAAGTTTTAGCTCCAACAAGTGTTGCCAAAGACTGAGAAGGCTTGTATAATAGTTGAAAGTCTCCAAAACCTTTGGAAACGTTTGAATGATATGTTTTAAACTATTTTGACGATTGTTTGTAGATATTCATTTGGAATGAGAAAGATGCACATCAATTTGACAAAACATTACTGAGAGATATTTGCATTTAATGTTTACTTTAATTATGTTACAGTAGGTAAGATTTTAAAAATAATAATGTTTGAGTTTGAGGTTTTACAAATGGTATCAGGCCAGCCAATTAAGATAAGTGCTGTATAATTAAACGTCCAGATGAGGGGTCCAGCATTCTCCACGCGCGTCTTTAGTTATCGCGCTGAAAACATTTCGGTAGGTAGAGATTGTCATCTAAAATATACTTCTATCGCAAGCTATCGAAAATTGTTATTATTCTAAACATCCTTTAACCATTAAACGGCCAAGCTATTTTACCAACAAATCAGCCCAGGGGGGTCAATCGGACCCCCTCCCACGATTTTCCAAATGGTTGCACATAAAAGATCAAGCTTTGGCATGTAGGCAGCTTTGGGTTAGCTAAATACTTTCAATAACAACAATCAAGTTTTAATTAAGAACTGTTACTATGGCAACAGTCGTTTCACAACATGTCCGCCATCTTAGTTTTTCAAAAAAAATATATTTTTAGGAAAATTGCAACAAGACATATTGAAGTTAGTAGAAAACATGTATTTACAGCCTCAGATAGAAAAGTGATGAAGAATGAAATAGAAAAGAAGAAAATTTGAACAAAATATGTAAAAAAAATCCCGTTTTCTGATTCAAACTTTCATTTGCATAATTGATTTTGCGTAAATTATAAGTGATGACGGCACCCAATTAACGTCAAAAGATGTTTTCATAATTGGACTACAGGTACTGCACGTTTCATTTTGATTCGTTCAAAGCTTCAGATTTTATGTCGAAAAACCTTTGGGGGGTTATTTTAACCCCCCCCCCCCTTGAACTTTTAAGGGTTAATTTTTTTTAAGGTTTTAAGGGTTAACTTACATCGAGCTATTTTTTTTATTTGTTCGACTGACTTGATGAAATCAAAACAAAAACAAAGCGCAAAAAACACCGGACAACAAACAAGTTTTTCAACAGAAAACACACCAGCTGCTGGGCTTGTGCCACTGTTCCTGCCTCAAGTAACCCAACAAGTCTTTTAACGTCGTTATCAAATCCCCTTCCTTTCCACTTGCTGAGATATGCTTTAAGTCCTCTGAAACAAGTCCAACATTACAACAACGCAAACTTTGTCTTCACTGTTTATAGTATTCTTCATTTAATCTATGGCAACAGCGACTACATTTTAAATAACGACAACGATGACGACAATTACAACAACAACAACAGTGACAACGACAATGAGAAATTTCAAATTGGATATAGTTAAGTCGTAGTTGAACTTCGTGTGGTGCAATTTTGCTCTGAAATCATACTTGTAATTACGAATTGCACTCCTACTACGCGAATAAATAATCTTCAAACGGACAACCCCTAAATCATAACGTAAAAGGACAAGGGGGCAGTCAACTTGACCTCCCCCACCAAATATTTTCCAAAGGTTACAAATGAAAGCCTGAGCTTTGGCATACAAGTAGCTTTGACCTAACTAATTACTTTACGTCCCAACAACTAAGTTTTAATTAACAACTGTTCTTATGGTAACAGTCTGAGTCATTGCGTAACACGTCAGCCATCTTGTATTTTCAAGGTCAAGGACAATTTCTGAAGTTTGGCAGGGTTTATATAGGTACGTGAATTACATAAGGGGGTCAGGCAGTTTTTGTTTTCAAACGGGGGTCACCTGCTGTTGCTATGACAACATCGAGAGCTACGTAGTTACCCTTTTGATTTAAAGTTGTCCGCAGATAGATTCTAAGAGAAGTCCGAAAGTGTCATAGTGCCAGCTTGTATGGCAGTGGAGTAGAATATGGTGCAAATACAGGCTCTTTTCTGCAAATACAGGCTCGTTTGTGCAAATACTGGCTCTTTTGTGCAAATACAGGTTC